>CAUYON010041373.1:0-25167 GCA_963573935.1 Arctocebus calabarensis | reverse complement strand
ACAAATCTGTATCAGTCTAAAGAAATGACTCCAAAAATCACATTATAACAAAGACATCTGTATCAGAATGTTCATTGTAGCCCAATTCATAATTGCTAAGTCATGGAAGAAGCCCAAGTGCCCATCGACCCACAAATGGATAAATAAGTTATGGTACATATATACCATGGAATATTACGCAGCCTTAAAGAAAGCTGGACCCTTTACCTCTTTCATGTTTACATGGATGGAGCTGGAACATATTCTTCTTAGCAAAGTATCTCAAGCATGGAAGAAAAAGTATTCAATGTACTCAGCCCTACTATGAAGTTAATTTATGGCTTTCATATGAAGGCTATAACCCAACTATAGCATAAGAATATGAGGAAAGGGGCAAGGGAGGGGAGGGGAGTGTTAAGGCTGGGGTAGAGGGAGGGTAAGTGGTGGGGCCACACCTACAGGGCATCTTAGAAGGGTACAGGTGAACCTTACTAAATGCAGAATACATACAATAACTAAGAAAATGCCCTGAAGGCTATGTTAATCTGTTTGATGGATAGTTCAGATTGTATATGAAACCAGCACATTGTACTCCTTGATTGCAGTAATGTACACAGCTATGATTTAATAATAAAAACAATGAAAAAAATAAAATAACCAATGGATACAAATTTCATTTAAGGAAGATGAAAAATTTCTGGAGTTGAATGGTGCTGATGGTTACACAACAATGTGAATAGATGTAATGCTAGTGAACTGTACACTTAAAAGGAATAAATGGCACATTTCTTGTTAAAAAAATCAATAAAATAAATTTATATTTAAGTGAAGAAAAATTAAATAAAATTTAAAACTTTAAAAAAAAACTGATGTATAGGATGGAATACTATACAGCCATAAAAAAGATGGAGACTTTATATCTTTTGTATCAACCTGGACAGAATCAGGGAACATTCTCTTTAGTAAATACCACAAGAATGGAAGCAAGTATCCAATGTATTCAATACTAAAGCTGTAGACAAACTAATACAAGTCCACACAAAAGAAAAACTCAATTTATTTTCGCTAGCCTCATATCCCAGAGGTGGCGGGTTCAAACCCAGCCCCAGCCAAAAACTGCAAAAAAAAAAAAAAAAAAAAAAACTCAATTTATTTCAAGTTCACAGGGGACGAGAGGGGAGGGAGAGAAGAGATTATTGGGCTCTCACCTAATGGGTATAATGTAAGAGTATGTGGCGAACCTTCTGGGTGAGGGTTGCAACTACAACAGGGACCTTACTTAACGAACACAAACATTGTAACCTAATTATTTGTACCCTCCTAATAATATGAAATTTAAAACTGAGTTTATTAGTTATATTATTTTTCTTATTTTGTCAAGATTTATGAATTTTTTAATAATACGTTCATCTATATGTGGTTTATATGTAAGTGGATTCAATAGTGAAATGAACCAGTCATCCTATTGTTACTTCTTCCACATTTCTGAGTTCTTTGTTTAATTCACCTCTTGATAAGCTGAATTCCACTTTATTTAATTATTCTCATATATTTTGGTGATTCTATGATTGCTCCATTCTTCCGCATTTAAGAATGTCTTCCTATTGCCTTAATTCCAAAATAAATACTTAATTGAATATAAATAACATTCTTTGATCACAGTTCTCCTTTAGAAATCCTCAGGTATTCTTCCATTGTCTTCTGACACTGACAGCTGGGGAGAAACAGCTATTATCAGGGAAATTTTTCTTCATAACTGTACCCACTTTTTCTCATCCATTTGTTGGCATTTACTTTAGGAAGACCAATTATCCTTTTATTTTATTTTCTTTGTCTTTTACAACTATCTCTATTCTTGGTATACTATGTCTGCTTTTCATTTCCTCTCCTTTATGATTATCAATAACTGCATTTAAGTTACTTTATTTTTCTGTTTTTAGCTTATTTGTCAAACCTGTAATAGCGTTTTCTGTTGTTGTAGTCATTTTATTACCCTTGTTCTTCAATCTTACTTTGCTGCTTCTTCTATTGTTTAATATCCAGTTTTTTTTTTTAGAATTTATACTATTTGTATCTTGGGTTTTCTTATAAATTAGGTTATTTTATGATTAACTGTGATGTCTCTTTTACTTTTTTAATTTTTGTGATAATGTGTTTACCTCTTGTTTTTATATCAATGCTTCAATCAATGTGACTTTGCAGCTCCTCCCAAGAAAAGATGAAATCTATTTCTCTTCCCTTAGCTTTAGTCATCTTTTTGTCTAGGCCTCAAGAAACCTTTTGCAGATCTATTAGCTGTGGATCCAACTTCAGATCCTGCAGCAGCCTTGTTACCCAGCCCCAGCTCTGCTCTATCACCACCAGCTCAGTCACTCCTGACTGAACAGGGGCCTGACAGGTGCCCCTCAGTACAGGTCTACCAACCACAGTCTTAATTGTGGATTCTGATGTGGCCCTATGCGCTGGCTCACCCCTCTCTCAGCCTCACTCACCTACGGACCCAGCAATGCCCATCTATGTCCCTGCTAACAGACCCACGTGCCTCCCTCTTGTCTATGGACCCTGAGCTCAGTCTATAGACTTGCTATGGACCCCAAAGTGTCCTTGAGACTCAATTCCAGCACCATACCCTACTATACAGCTGTCCAGAGGCAGTCCTGCCTGCCCAGGGAACCTGTGGGACACAGGCCTATGCCAGACCCTGGTGCCAGGCTTGCTGATGTTGGTCCTAACTGGGAACCCCAAAGCAGCCCTGTGTAATCTGGCTCCAGCCACAGTATTCCATGGTCCTGGAGGCAGTCCCATCCACCTAAGGATCTGGTAGGAACCATATCTAGTAAAGGTCTGCCAGCTTAAAACCCACCTGCAGATCTTGCAATAGCTTTAAGGTGTGGCACGAGCTTGAAACAATGGCGATCACAGTGGGAGTCCCTCGAGTCCAAGAACCTAGCAGGAGAAAGCCTTCTACTACAACCAATTTGTAAAGATAGAAAGAGGTGGTTGTTCCCTCAAATGCACAGACATCAATGCAGTGCACTCATGTACATACAGGCAACTAATCTTCCACAAAGGAACAAAGAATGTAACATGGGGAAATGATAGTCTTTTCAGTAAATGGTGCTGAGAAAAGTAGATATCCACATGCAAAATAATAAAATTGAACCCTTCTCTGACACCCTATGCAAAATCAATTCAAAAATAGATTAAATACTTAAATGTAAGACCTGAAACCATACAACACCTAGAAGAAAACGTAAGGAAAAAAGTTCTTGACTTTGGTTTTGGCATTGATTTTTTAGATAGAAAACCAAAATCATAGGAAACAAAAGCAAAAATGAACAAGTGAAACTACAGTTATGTGTCCTTTAAAGACAGAAATACATTCTAAGAAATGTGTGTGGTGTTACACAATTTCTTCCTAGCACAAAATCATGGAGTATATTAACACAAACCTACATGGAATAACCTATTACACATCTAAGATGTAAGGCATAGCCTATTGCTCCTAGGCTACAAATCTATAGAACATGTTACCACTGGATATGATAGGCAGCTATAATATAGTAGTAAGTATTTTTTATATAAACACAGAAAAGATACAGTTATGGCATTAAACGTTTTAGGAAAAGGTATGCCTATATATGGCAGCTTCATTATAATTTTGGGAGGCCACTATCATGTATACAGTCTCTCATTGATCAAAATGCCATGCGGCATGACTGTAGTAAACTAAAAATTTTCTGCACACCAAAAGGAAACAACCAACAAAATGAGAAGGCCACCTATGTAATGGGAGAAAGTATTTCAACCCACATATCTGATAAGAAATTAATATTGAAATATATAAGGAACTCATAAAATTCAATACCAAAACCACCAAATAACTCATTTTAAAAAAAATGCACAAAGAATTTTAACAGACATTTATCAAAAACCGACATACAAATAGCCAGCAGATATATGAAAAAATTACTGAACATCAGCAATAATCAAGGAAAAGTAAATCAAAACTATAGTAAAATATCACTTCACAGATGACTATTATTAAAAGGATGAATGGAGGGCAGCACCTGTGGCTCAAAGGAGTAGGGTGCCAGCCCCATATGCTGGAAGTGGTGGGTTCAAACCCAGCCCTGGCCAAAAACTGCAAAAAAAAAAAAAAAAAGAAAAGAAAAGAAAAGAAACAAGATGAATGATAACAATTGCTGGTGAGGATATGGAGGAAGGGAACCCTAGTACAATGTTGGTAAGACAGTAAATTAGTACAGCCATTTTGGAAGGCAATATAGATGTTCCTCAAAAACAAAGCTATCATATGATCCAGCAAACCTACCGTAGGTATATATCTAAAGGAAATTAAATTAATATATTAAGAGATATGTGTGGCCAGGCATGGTGGCTCCTGCCTATAATCCTAGCACTCTGGGAGGCCAAGACAGATAGACTGCCTGAGCTCACGGATTTGAGACCAGCCTGAGGAAGAGCGAGACCCTTTCTCTAAAAAAAATAGTCAGGTGTTATGGTGGGTGCCTCCAGCGACTTAGGAGGCTGAGACAAGAGAATCACTTGAGCCCAGGAGTTTGAAGTTGCTATGAGTTGCGATGCCATGGCACTCCACCAAAGGTGACAAAATGAGACTCTGTCTCAAAAAACAAAAAAAGAAAGAGAGATGTGCACTCATTTTCATAGTAGCACTATTCACAACAGCCAAATGCCCTAAATGTCTATTGATGAATGGATGGATAAAGGAAATGTGGTGTAGACACATGAGGTCAGACAATTAAGTTTGTGAACTCATCCCAAAAAGAGTGCTATGTGCCTCATTGTTGAATATAACTGTGGTCACCATCGAAGTCCTCCCCTTGGGAAGCTGTGCACTGATGCCAGCACCTACTCCACCCTTCAAGGCACTTTTTCTAGGATGAGCTTGTGAACTCAATTGTCACACTTCATACAATGACAGCGCTAATGGCCATTCCAGAGAAAGAGTTCCAGAACTGCTTTGAAGGGTGGACGAGGTGCTGCCATTGGTGCATAGCCTCCCAAGAGGAGTACTTCAAAGGTGACCCTGGTGATACTTACCATTGAAGTATGTGGTACTTTTGCTAGGATGAGTTCATAAACTTGATTGTCTGACCTCGTACAATCGAATGTTATTCACCCTTTAGAAAAAAGAGGAAATCTTGCCATTTGCAACAGCAAGGATAAACCCAGAGGGTATTTATTAAATAAAATAAACCAGGCACAAAAAGGCAAATACTGCAAGATCTCACTTACCTGATTAATCTAAAAAATTCAAACTCAAAGAAACAGAAAGTAGAAGATTGGAAACCAGAGGTTGGAGACAGGAGTTTGGGGGAGCTATTGGCTAAAGGGTATTAACTTCCAGTTATAAGGTAAATAAGTTCTGGAGACCTCACATATAGCATAGCAACTGTTCAGATACATATGCTGGACATCTACAACTGTATTTGTACTAAAATTTGCTAAAAGAGTACATTTTAATTGTTTTCATTAAACATATAAAAAATGGTAACTGTAATATGTGATGGCTATGTTAGTTTTATTGTGGTAAACATTTCAAAATGTATATGAATATCAAAGTATTATATTGTACACCTTCAATATGTACAATTGTTATTTGTCAGTCATACCTCAGAAAAGCTGGAAGAAAAAGAAAACTTGTGCATTTCTGCCTCCTCTCTTGAGCTCTTATTCAACCATAATGTAAACAATGCTGGGCTAGCCTTCTGGGGGATAAGAGGCCAGGGGAGGTGAGCTGGACAGTCCCGGTGCGGTCATCTTAACATCTGGCAGCTGACCATAGACTTATGACTGAGCACAGCTGAAACCAGAAGAACCGCCTTGCTAAGCACAGGCTGATTTTCAAACCTCTAGAACTTGGAGTAAATAAATGCTTGTTGCTTTAAACCACTAAATTAAGGTAGGTTGCTGTGGAAGAAAATATCGAGTCTCTAATTTACAGCTTGACATTACACCTATTTTTTTTAATTTCTTGCTACTTATAATTTGGAGGTTATTTTTTTCTTACCATTTTTAATTAATTTTGGGTATGAAGAGTAAGAAGGATTTTACTTTACTTCATGCGTTAGTCATGCGTACCACATTACACAAGGTTATACACAATAACATCGCATTTCTCCATTATTTTCCTAAGACGTAAAGCCCAGAAACATAAAACAATTCATGAGTCTGAAAAGGTGAACCTGTCATTTCAACTATGTAGTTACTCATGCCCTGAAGATGGTTATGACTTACAATTCATGGAAAAGACTTGTGATTTCTAACTAGGTGACTGACAATAATTAAAACACGTCTTCACATGAAACAAGGGGGGCAGCATAAGATGTATCCTAAGCCTGCTGGAGTCTTTTTTTCTTTATTCTCAGAGTCAGAACTGCTCTGATGAATAACATGTTCTCTGAGGCCCAATGCTTACTGTGCTTCCTTTGTCCTCCTGCTTAAAAGGACTTTATCTAGGAGAATCCCTCACATCCTGACTTTTTTTCTTCTCAAAGTCGAGCTTAGGAAGACACTCACTTTCAGCTAGAGGGATTTTATATTTGCAGCTTATTTTGTAATTAAGCATATAGTTAGTTGGTGACCGCCTTTCTCCTATCTGCTATGTAGAGTTTATTTAATTTAACCTTTTCATGAAAAACTGATGTTAACTAGGAGAAAACAAAAAAGAGTTAAAGAGTCCTGCTGGGAACCCACAACTTAGAATCTCCAAATGCTCATAGAACTTTACAAATGATGAGAGGAAAGACTTCAAATGGAACCCTGTAGATAAACATCAAAAGCTCCCTCATTTTTTCCCTGTCTTTCAATGATTTTTGACTATCATGTTTCACATGTTTCTATGATAAGGGGATTAAATTGAGAAGAATTTGGGGAAACTAGTATAATACAGACATGAACTCCATAAATTATCTATGACATTGTCCTTTGCAAATCAGACCTGAACTGTCTGCCATGACGCCTGTTCTTGTGTTGTCTCAGTTGCACAGTATACAAATCACACTTAGCACCGGAGAGAACCTTTCATAACAGAGAGGATAGGGTGATAGTTAAGGTTAAGATCCAAGGGCTTACACACAATCCACACATTATTTCTAAAAGCTGAAATTAGTATTTATTGTAATAATAATAATTATCCTAATTAAAAAACAAATCAGTTAGTTTGGTATGCCCAGGTTCATAACCCTCTGAATTTGATATAGGGACCCATTTCTACTCTTTTAACACAGCACGGCAGACTATTGTTTAGGATACCTCACCCTCTCTCCTGGCTTCTGGGTGGTGGTTACATTGCCCACAACTGTACAAGCATATTCTCCACTCCAAATTGAGAATTGAAGTCTTATGCATAATGGCATGAAGACTGAAAGCAGCTGGCTTTCACTATCCCAAATGTACAATTATGAACAATGATTCATGTGGACAGTTTTATAAACCACTGCTGGCTGTGCCCACTTAAGTGGATCCTGACTTAACTGGTCTATGTACAGCCTGCACATCAGGGCTTTTAAAGGTTGCGTAAGTTATGAGTTCAGTGAGAACAAAGAACCACTGCTCTAGGTCAAAAGAAATATCTGTTAGTTCCTCCTACCTTGCTCTTTGAAAATGCCTGCCTGCTTCATGTCTTTTCACAGGCTGATTCTTCAGCCTTTTTTTTTCTCATACTGTGAACTACCCCCTCCTCTGTACATGCACATATTATTCCAATAAACATTGCCTACATTAGCTAAAGTCTATTTCTGTTACGTGCAACCAAATAGTCTTAATTGTTACAGTGTTCAAGATTAAGTATAAAGTATTAACTTTTTGAAAAATACCTTTCTAATAACTCTTCCATTCCTCTGAAAGGAAACACTCCTATCCTACCCAACATCAGAAATAGTTGAGCAAAGTATTGACTTCCCAAGGCTCTTAGCCTAGAAGGGAGTGGGTACTATAATTCAGCCTATGCTCTTCTTGCCAAGCCATGTACACTGGCATGGCATTGATCTGCCCAGAAGAAAAGATACTTTAAAAAGAAATCACATGGAGGGTGGCACCTGTGGCTCAGTGGATAGGGTGCCGGCCCCATATACCTGGCCAAATTGCAACGAAAAAATAGCCGGATGTTGTGGCAGGTGCCTGTAGTCCCAACTACTCAGGAGGCTGAGGCAAGAGAATCGCCTAAGCCCAAGAGTTGGAGGTTGCTGTGATCTGTATGATGCCAAGGCACTCTATTGAAGGTGATAACGTGAGCTTCTGTCTCTACAAAAAAAAAAAAAAAAACAAACACTCAGAAAGACAGTCTTTCTTATTTCCCCTTCTTACAAGATCCTCTTATTACCCTCACTCCCAACCTAATTTCCTGGACTCAAGTCCCACATTTGGACTCAAATTGTCTTCTCCTGGAGGCACCTAAACTATGAAACTATGTACTCATATTTTTGAGTTGGTTAACCAATGGGTCTCTTGATATGTGTACAAAAATTTCAAAATCTAAGAAAGAGTTCAGTCCTAGTCACTCTTGTGGACATGAAGTCTTACAAAAAGATTAG
Source organism: Arctocebus calabarensis (assembly GCA_963573935.1). Taxonomy (NCBI): domain Eukaryota; kingdom Metazoa; phylum Chordata; class Mammalia; order Primates; family Lorisidae; genus Arctocebus; species Arctocebus calabarensis. Next base: position 16,612 of record CAUYON010041373.1, on the reverse strand, counting down.
TTGTAATTTGGTCTTAATATTCATTGTTTAAATTTATGAGTTTATAATTAAACAGGGAGAACAAAATTTTATTCTGAAAACACAACATTGACTGCCTAATGAATATATAACATTGTACTCTCATCATTGCAGAAATAAGACTTTGACTTAACAGGTAATGTAAACCCTCAGGACTGGATTCCAGTGTAGCACAATGGTATGACATGTGTGGTTTGGTGCTTTAATCTTTGGAGGACATAGGAACTATTCAATAGTTTAGGAGAGGAGTTGAAAAAGCAATAACAGTGGAGAAATGGAAGCATCATAGAGATTTTGTGTTAACAAATGTCAGTTTAAGGAAAAAAAATTCCTGTAGCACTGGTCTAGTTATGGTGAATTTCCCATCACTAGGTATCTACCCCAAAGAACAAAAATCATTTTACCACAAAGACAACTGTACTAGAATGTTTATTGCAGGTCAATGCTTAATTGCCAAGTCATGGAAGCAACCCAAATGCCCACTGGCCCATAAATGGATCAACAAACTGTGGTATATGTATATCATGGATTACTATTCAGCCATTAGAAAAGATGGAAATTTTACATCTTTTACATTTACACGGATGGAGCTGAAAAAAATTCTTCTTAGTAAAGTATTGCAAGAATGGAAAAAGAAATATCCAATGTAATCCATACTAATAGTAGCAAACTATTGTTTAGGATACCTAACCCTCTCTCCTGGCTTCGGGTGGTGGTTACAATGCCCACGCCTGGACAAGCAGATTCTACCAGAATTAGATTTGATACTAATATGAAACAAATATACAAATAATTACATGTTCATATGAACAATAAAACACAATATAGTCTAGAATGGGGGCAGGAGGAGGAGAAGGGAGGTCCTGAAGTGGGATCTCACCTACTGTGCACAATGTGAGGGCGTAAAACACTCCCCCTGAGTGAGAGGCTCTTTTACAGTTGGAGATTTACCCTGGAAGTGAGAACAACGTAATCTAAAAATTTGTACCCTCATATTAATTTGAAATTAAAAAAGAACAAAGAAAATTCACACAAAGGAACCATTTGCTTTTTAAACCCATAGAAGTAACTTACTGAAAAAGGATGTCTTTTTCTAATTTGCACAATGAAGACACACAGCAGTGGCCCTGACAGTCTGCTTTATAACATGATCAATCATTTTTTTTCACTTTTAAATTTCAACACTTAAACATTTAGGAATATTTAAACCACGTAAAGACTCTTTGTCTCTGACTTTCAAAATCTACTCCATGAACATTTTCTTTCAAATAACTCACAATAGGTTACAAGAAGACAACTTTTTATATTATTCATGTATGTATTTCAAGACTTAGTCATTAAACATTTCTATATATCTATAGAGGATTTTGATTCACCTGAGGAGGAAAGTGTCTCTTCTGATCACAAAGCTAGAGGTTGAGGAATAAGGAACTGAGTAAGTTAAGAATCATAACATCTACCTACTGCTTTGAAGTGGTGGTTACATATTGGCTGTCTTCCTTACCTCGGACAAATGATTAATAAACAAAAAGGAAGTACTGATTTACTTGTCTAGAAAAAAATATATTAAAACTTTTCACTGAATTTAAATAGTTCTTAAAAGAAACAACATGTATTAAAACAAATGTTTGCTTTCAAATGATTTGGCATGATTGCTTAGTTTCAACACATTTAGCCAATTGGCAGCAATGTATAGTTGCTAATGATGAGTTTCTCAAACCAAATCCCTAAACCATCTCATGATGAAAACAGAAGATTCTCAACCATAATATCTAATGGTTGAATGTAGTTAATTCTTGAATATCCAGAATGTGCAACTTTTCTGCAGTAGACCAGAGATTGGTGATTATCAACTTCTGCTTGCATTTGAATAATATCACTGGCCCACAAGATTTTATTCATCACTTCTATCTGGGAACAATTTTCCTAAAATAATTTCACATGGCCAACTAAGATTTTCTTTTAGCTTAGTTTATTTGATTTGAGTTTATACTTTAGCAATCTCTTGGGATAAAATTTAACAGATTATACCGGTTTTAAAAGATGGCTATAGATTACTAAACTATTTTTTTTAAGTTTCGCACACAAAAGCACCCAATGGTGTTTATTATTTAAGGAGATCAGCGTGAAACGGAAAGTGTGGTTCTTTCAGTTTAATGTTAATTAAGTCTTACAAAGAGTTCATAGACATCTGAGACAAAAACACAGCAACCATAAAATATCCTGGAGATATAAGGTGAAAATATCTGAATTCATGAATTTAAGCCTTAAACTAGCCCCATAATTTTATAGAACCCCACAGGGAAGTCATTAAAATACGATGTTGAATGAAAAGAAGAATTGTGATTATTAATAAACTGACATTCAAAAGACATTGTTTAAATTGCTACACCAAAGTCATTGTCTCTTCTCTGGAGCTATGGGATATGGAGCCCTGATTCAAGCTCATAAATTTCCATTGAGCTCTCATATAATGGAACTTAATTATTATCATAGAACTACTGGAGAGCTTTTGTTTTAGGTCTGATAGAATAGTATTATGATAGTGAGCAGAAAGTAGAAAATACCTCACAAAATAAGCAAACCTTCAGTCGTAGTCTAAAATGACTTATTTTCACAAAACTCAGATCATTTCGTATAACACTAGGTAAACAATACCTCCCCAGAATTTCAATAAATCTACAATCCTTGCAGTTGTTTTTAGTTCTATACCATGAATATAGTTTATGGGAACTAGTTAGTGATCTAAATTATAAGAGTTATACTGATTTGTTATGAAGGAAATATTTGCATCACTTTAGTTTGCTAATATATAGATTTCTGTGTTTTCAAAGAACCTGTGGCATAGTAATTAATAGGAGAATCTTTCTTTTTGTTTAATTGCCATAGTAATCTCCAATATATGCATTATTTGGAAATTTTGAAGGAAAAAATGAAATGTTTTTTCAATTATTCTCGACATTTTTATCACTTGGCATTATTGAACATAACCTTCTTAAAACTGCTTTTTTCTTTAGGTTCCATCTTAAATAAAATATACAGATACAGTAGAATTGACCAACCTCCTTAAGTTAACGTAATTTTTATAGACCAGACATGCACCACATAAACATGTCAGTACAGCAGGCCTAGTTCATTATGCTGTCCACCTCCATATGTTGACCAGTTTGTTACAGTCCCTTGAGTGGTTAACTTAGAAAGGTTCTATCTCAAAGACTGAGCCACATAGATACATAAATTTTGTATATGTATATATATAAAAAATAAAATTACCAAGTATTCAACTCTTTCTTCAAAGCATTTAATTTCAAATATATGAATACACACAATTCCAATCAAATTAACAGTAACATTTGAATAAGCTGCTGTACTGATCATTGATTACTATCAAAAGAGTACCCCAAAACTTAGTAACTTAAAACAACAAACATGCATATCTCAGTTTCAATGTGTCAGAATCTGAATGTGGCTTATATGGGGACCTCTGGCTCCAAAAAGCTCTCAAGAGACTGAGCTCAAGCTAAGGCTGTGATCTCATCTGAAGTTCAACTCGAGAACAGAAGTGTGTTTCCAAGTTCACTGGTGCTTGTTGGCATATCTCAGTGTTTTGCCACACACTAGGACTCTAGTACAGTCAATTGAAGAGTAAAAGCAAGCACATAGAAGTTTTTATCATTTTTATAACCTAATCTTGGAAGTAATAGCCCTCTTCTTCTGCTATATTCAATTTATTACAAACTATTCGACAAATCCAGTACACATTCAAGAAGAGATTCACGGATGTGAATCCCAGGAGATGAGTATTATTAGGGTTCATTGTAGAAATTGCCTACAACAACTACCATTCTCAAATATAAAATAATCCTTAATCACTGATTATTGTTGCCACATACATGATCCTCCTTATTTCTTTATAATTATATCCTCTCCCTAAAATTATGGGTCAAAACTCCATGTGTCTGTCACACCTATTGAAAGCCTGATATTACTGAGCTGAAGCTCAATTGTCTCTTACATTGTCCTTGGCTGTCCCTTCCCATTTCCATAGCCACAGTCTTAGTTCAAACACCACTAACTTTTTCCTGGTCTATGTATTTATCTTTATAACTGCTCTCATCCTTTAGTAGTGCATTTCACGCTACCATGAGAATAACATTCCTTCAACATAATTTTATCAGGAATTCTTACTCTAAACCTTTCAGTGGCCTCTCGTTGCCTACAGGACAGAGTCTCAGTATCTTAACCTGACCTCAATCTGCTTGTCTACTTATTTCTCTCTGTTTTTCTGTATCAGTCTTATGTTCCAACCAAATTAGTACCTTCACTGCATCCCATGATATGTATTGCATACTTCTAGCCTGACAGCTATGTTCACAATTCCCCAACTTGGATGACTTTTTAACAATTTCTAATCCCACCATCTTTCAAATTGTATTAAAATCCAACATCCTTTTTCATTTATTCCTTTATTTGCTTATTTGTTCTTTCATTCAAATAATAAAAACATTGCTTGCTAGGTATAGTTTATGTGACAATAATCACATTCAATTTCACATTACTAACTACATTTTTAAGCTTACAGATTCTCTAACCCACCTAGATTATAAAATTGTAACTATTGTATTTTTGTGCTTTCTATATGTAGGCAGGCACTGAAGATTTATTAGATTGATAGTTAGGTAATTCAAAGGAAATAAATTATTTTAGTTTAAATTACATCATTAATTAAGGCTTTGAAGCTCTTTATCATTCTGTTTCTTTTTAATGTACCTCTGATTTATCATCTCTAAGTGATTCTACCAACAAATACTTGAGTATCTCTTTTCCCTAAAATAGAATGTTTAGTCTATTAGTCTATTGCCCCATTAGAAATAATTAAATATCTGAAAGGCTTTATTCTTAAAACATATTCATTTATTATAAAACATCATTTAGCCCTTCTTTAAGGAAATAGGAATTTAACTGCCCCAACCATTAACATTGATCAAAGAATAGCATCAATACCTTATACACTTACATCCAAATAAGCAATGTCAAAAGATCAGAGTTTAACTATTCAAAAGACTATGGCTCTCTAACCAAGCACTATCTTCCCCACAGCCTCCTTCCTTCCTTTCAAGAAGAATTCTAAAGGAATTCAGTGTTCAGTCTTGTTGCAAATAGGCTCAGAAATAAGAATATATTTCGATAAATACATTTATCAAAAATGTATTTCGGAAAAGAAGAGGGAAACAGAGGCTGAGAACTCCTATACCCCAATTTCTTAAGGCACCACAGTTATTGCTTACTGTTTATGGTACATTCCCAATCTTTATCTCATCCACCTTGTGATGAGCAGGGAAGAAGTATCCTTGTGACACTCATAGAGAGGAGATGAAACCTGAGGATGTTCAGCAGGTTGAGACTAATGTACTATGTACTATGATTTAATAATAAAAACAATTTAAAAAATAAAAATAAATTTAAAAAAAGAAACCTTTAAGATCTAAATAGGAAAACTTCAAAACATTTATTTGAAAGGACACAAAGAAGATATACGTGAAAGTCTTAGTATTTATCCACTAAAGCACACAGGGATTATCAAGGGGTTATATTTGTCCACAGAGTAAAATATTGAAAATCTACAAAGAGACGACAGTGTTCATCCTAAGAATAAAAATTCAGAATATCTCTGTTAAATGAGATCTTTATCTTTTAGCAAACATGATGGTTTGCTCATGATGGATGGGCCAATTGTGTTAACATTAGCTATGCTACCAAAAGATTAGAAGAAACTTCTCCCTAGACCCCTACTATGAAATAACAGATGTAAATTAATCACTGTGGACACATACATTTTCAGTGACTGGTTTAGGAAGAAACATGTAAACAATTCCTGGCTATTAAATATTAATTTCTTGGTAAGTTTAAGAGCAATTATTGTGTTTAGAAAATAAACACCTATTTGTACATTTTTAGATTTTTTTCATTTATTTCATAAAAATCACATATGTGTAGAATTAATTCTCTTTAAGCTTGCAGCTATTAGAGTTTATCATAACTCCATTAATAACCTAACAAGCTATAATAAGGCCTTTTGATTAATGTTTAACATCATTTACAAACTTATTTTTAAATACTTTAAGCTATATTTTTAAATCAAACATTTTCAAAATTTAATGTATTTAAATTATTCTACCTAAAAATAATATTTTCTGAATTGTAAACAACTCTTTTATATTTAATAAATTTAGCTTATTGGCATGATAAATCATATATTCTTATGTTTCAACATTGTGCATAAACGTTGTAAGAGTTCAACTTAAAATGCAAGTAAAAATTGATAATTTTATCTTTCAAAGGAAAATAATAAAGCCGGCTTGTATCTGTACTAGACCCAATTTCATTAAAATTACAATTATATAAATATGAAATATGCACGTGAATGTGATGGTTTAATTGTCTTAAATGTGTATCACTGTGTTAGCCAATTTTGTGTTGCTAAAAGAGAATACCACAGATTGGGTTATTTATAGAGAAAAGAAATGTATTTTTCACAGTTCTGGAGGTTGGGAAGTCCATTATGAAGGTGTTGGCATCTGGTTCCAGCTTTTGTGCTGTATTACCCCTTAATGGAAGATAGTAGGGTAAGAGATCACATTTGCAGACTTTTATAAACAGCATTTATCCATTCATGGAGCCTGCATGATCTGAAATCTCTCAGTAAGCCCCATCTCCAAACCCTGTTGCCCTGGGGCTTAAGTTTCTGACACCTGCTTCTGGGAGGGCAGGGGGATATGGGACACATTCAAGTCAGCACTATGCTAACTCTTCCCATTGTTGAAAGGTACTTAACTATTAAGTTGATAGTTACATCATAACAGGTAATTTTAAGGAATAACTTCTCGATAAGTCATAATTGTTTAACAAACAGGTTTCAGCGGGATCACTGATAGGATTTGTTTTTACAGTTTCTGATAGAGTACTCAGAGTTCTTATAGTCCAAAAAAAAGTTTTATAACTAAGAAAATACATGGTTATCAATGCCTCAGAGTAAACAGAATCTGTCTCCAGTTTACACATGTTAATTATATTTTATTTTGCATTTTTAGCTCTTAAGACAAGAAAATGTTTTCTTTGGCTAACGCTTAAAATTAAGCTTAACATAATTTTCTTCATAAGCTCCATAACTTTAGAAGACCACTTCTATGATATAAAATAATATCTAACAGGATCCCAGAGATTCCTGGTGGTGTTGCCTGATTAGTCACAGCACTTTCACTGTCATTTGACTGACACGCTGACTAATGGCCCCTGAAGGGAAGCCTGCTGTGGACCCCTGCAAAAAAAATAAAATAGATGTATATTAATAGAAGGAAAGTTAGTCTTTTTTACCTGGATGTTTTCCTGGGAAAACAATAGTCCTAAGAACTTCAAGAGCCTCTTTGTCACCCTGAGGAGACAACTCTAAAACCTGGCAGACATACCAAGATTGGTTGGTGTGCTACCCCTAAGCTTCTTATTACATGAAGTAACATGTCTTTTTGTTCAGCCACTTTCAGCTGGGTTTTCTGTTACTTGTAGTCCAAATCTTCCTAACTAAGAAAATAATACATCACAATGACCACATAATCAACAAGATAAAAAGTTCAATCCACATGACTGGGTAACCTGGATATAGAGAGCCACACTGGCTAACTCTATGTATCAAATAATACCAATAGTTTAGACAGAGACATAGCAGTGTATCCAATGCAGTGGATTTATGTAGATTAGATCCCATGTACAAAAGTTCTCTAGGCATTTACTAGGTAGTGGTTAAGCAAGGTTAGTGAAAACCACATAAACAAAAGCTACATAGCTTATATTACCAGTGCTTTAGTGCAAATGGTCCGTTGAGTTATCATGCATTCTGGTTACCTTTGGCTGCAAAACAACCACTCCAAAGCAGCAAAACTTATTTATCTAAGCTAGGATCCGGGCAGGGCTAGGCAGGGACAGAATGCCTCTGCTCCATTCAGTGGATGATGTAGTTATGCAAGGCCCAACATTCAGGGAGAACTCAAACACCCAGGGGCTGGCATAGCTGAGGCTCCTCGGACATCTCTGTCTCCATGAGCTCTGTCCACAGGGCTCTCTAGCATATTAGTATCTGGACTTATTATGAGCTGCATGTCCCAAAGGGAAGAGAGCCAGGAAAAAGCTGCCTCATTTTCTGACCTACATTTGGAATCATGTGGCCTCACTTTTACCTCATTCTATTCATCAAAGCAGTCACAAAGGCTCATCTCAGTCCTGGGAACAAGAGGTAGATGCTCCCTCAAAGGGGAAGTAACAAAAAGAGCACACAAGACCAGAAATATGAATGGCCCATTGTCGATACAATCTACCGTACCGTGACATCATGGATGCTTCTCAGTTACATCAAAAGTGATTTCTTGAAAGAGACAGATATTTTAATGAAATCTTAAAGAATTTGAGAGGCCTGAGCTATCACACAGGGTCTGTTTTTTTAAGATAACATGTTTTTAAAGCAGTCATTCATGAGTACAGTTTATATCAGAAGCAAGAAAATAGTTCTACTTAAAAGTTCTCAATGTCTTCACTATCTTAACTTATAAATACCCCAAATCCAATCCTTGTTCCCCTTATCTACATGTGCAAAATAATCTTGAGAGGAAACATTGTGGAAGCTTTTTGTGACAGAATTTGACTAAATAAACATAAATGTCTTCAACCTTTAAACCTTTCCTCAAGCTTAAACGAAAGTAAGTATGAAATAAACGCCAGTGGATTCTAATACAGAGAAAAATCAGCCTTCATATTCTTGCTTTGAACTAAAATGCAGGCTTTTTTATTTCAAGAATTTCTGTTCCTTGTGTTTAACACACCATTGTAGTCTCCATCTTGCCTAGAGCACTGCTTTGCAAATAATAAAGTGAATGCATAAATAAATAAAACTAGTATGTATAGGATGTGTATAGATTATAAAGCACTTCCGCATATTTTACCTCACAATAGCTTGTAACATTAAGTATTATTTATTGGTCCCATTTAATAAAATAGGAAAAGTGAGAAATCAGTAAAGTAAATTTTCCAAAGTCACAGATGCCACATATAGTGAAGTATAAGAAATTAAAGTTGGAACTCAAATTCCTGTTATTAAAACCCATACCCTTACCACTGACAATTAATCAATTTCACATATTTTCATAACTTTTATACAGTATTAATTTCTGGCATGAATTTTTGCCTTGCTTGATACTCCCAAATTCCCCCCAAATATGCCACACCATCATCCTTTGATATCACAGCTTCACTTTCATGATTATTGTTATATTTTTAATTTTTACATATAACCGTCTGGATATTTGTCTTTTATTTTATTAATTTGTTAACATTTCCTCAAAGATTTTCATTGAAACTTTTCGACAAGATCAGATTGTGAAAACTTCATTCACAACGTTAAGATAAAAGAACTTGTGAAAGAAAGGGTCAATAATCTAGTAGCATGTTAACTTATAGAAGCAATGATAAATACTTAATACATGGAAATATATAATAACAGAAACCCCAATTCTGTTACAAGGAAGGGCATATTCATTTGCAATGCATGGTCATAATTAGGGTACATTTGCATATTTTCCTTGGGGAACTTTTCTCAGGGAATTTAATTTGCATTTTGACCCAGAATATCTCTGAAAAGAGATGTGGAAAGAAAAATGGAAGGATCTTTCCAAATTCACATAGCAGAGTTCAAAAACAATGAACAACTGGTACAATTTTTCCATATATTCAGGATTGTTGAAAGAGTATATGAAGGTAATGTGCTCAGAACAAGAGACAATCATCAGTTCCAATTAATTATCCTCCATGCTGTCATTCCCCATGAAAAGAACACCTGTCCCCCCAGATCAAGGGCTCAGAGGAAATTATCTCCTTGCTAAAACTTCAGAGGAGGAAAGGGAAGAAAAGGATAAGGAAACAAGCTTTACCCAAATGTTAACTGTGAAATAACATTTCCAGATATTTTCTATTTGGGAAACATGGAGACCAGAATTTATCTTTAGGATAACATGTTCTCTTTTGCTGGGAAAACATGCGGAAGATCTGATGGTTTTATAAACACAAAGCAACCCTGTACACAACTCTATACACAAAGCTAGTACAGGGTTGTCTGGGAACCCTGAGTCAGTATAACACTACCTAGATGTCGTGGCAAAACTCATGCCTGCCTACCTTGACCTTGGGGAGTAACCTTTTAGAATCAGGAAAGATTTTAGGCCTAAGGGAAGGCCTGCATCTAAACACTTAGCTGAACTCTTCCTTTCTCATGAGAATCAGTGCACGAAGTCTTTCCCATGTGGGAAGCATGAGAGCAAGGTAGAACAGGAGCATTTTGCTGGACACCAACACAGAACTTAAGGATGGGGAGCAAGTCAGGGAACTTAAACAAGGCACCATCTATGTGCAGGGTCAGGGAAGAGGGGAAGGGAATGACGAAGTCACACACAAAGCAAGAACTCAGATTCTGGAAACTAGCCCAAACATAAGCTAGTTGCTTATGTCTTCTGGTTGTGGCTTAGATGATCATGGCCATCAAAATGCTGCCCTGACTTCCTCATTGTCCCTGTTGGAAACATCCATGTATTCAAAACAAAACCTGGAGGAAGGGGAAGAAGTGGTCTTAGCAAGTGGGTACCACAACCACAAGGACTTTAAGGAATGTAGATGACGAATCATTCCCATTACTCTAAATTGTCTCACAGATGAAAGACCAGGAAGCCTCCATCAAAGCTGCTGCTTGAATCCACACCTGCTGAGTGAAAGAACCACTGGAAGCTGAACCCCAGGCATGAGAACTGCTGCCAGCAGAAGCAGCTTCCACCAGAGCACTACTGAAAGAACAGCTACTGGAAGCTAGTAATGGAAACAGCTGCTGAGGGCAACGCAAGAACCCTTAGCCACAGGCACTGCTCGGAGAAGCAGAGGGTTTCACGCTGGGCAACACCCTCCAGTTCAGAAACCTCAAGCATACTCTAGTTTCCTCAGGATTACATTTGGAAGAAAGAGGAGTTATTCACCCATCAAAAGGGAGAGGGGAAACTATGTTCTTCATTTTCTTTCTAACTTCAGAGGAAGAATAAGAGTTTATAGCAATGAAAAGACCTGAGCATCATCTGGCCCTCATAGTTCTATCTGGAAGGAAGAGGGATGGGAAAGGGTTCCACGTGTAGCAGTGTGTGAAGAACACAAGTTCAGAATGAGCAGGCTTTGGAATGCCTTTCTTTCTCTCTTTTCTTGTTTCTTTCTTTTAGGATTACTCTTTTTCTAAGTCTCTAAACTGAAGTCAGTTGTATCTAATTCTAAAGAACACAAAAATTTGTTCTCAACCTTTTCTGTAAGTGGTAGTATTTTTTGTTGTCAATATTGTTGTTCAAGGCCTAGTAACCCTGAGTTATTTTTATGAATAATTGACCTTTTTTTCCCCCTTCAAGTTTTCAGAATATAGATCCTTGGTTTCTGGGTTAAGTCAGTCCTGGTTTTATTAAAATTAACATGCCATAGAAAAACTGCCTAAAACTTCAGTAGGCTTTAAACGTGTTCCTGTGCAAACTATGATCTCTGTTGGGAATTTTCACTAAATTTTCAGTAAACAGAGAGAGCTGTAGTTTTGTTACAATCAAAAGATAAGAAAATCTAACACCAACAACCAAGTCCATCCACAAACGACCAAACATTTTTAAAGCAAAAAAAATGAACAGATAACACTCCTCAAAAGATATTTTTAATACTAAGATTGAGAATTAGGATTTACTTCACATGAAAGCTTGCAGCATAATTTTGAGAAATTCATTTAATCTATATTTTCAAATATAAAAAGGTAGTGACAGTTCTTTGAAGCAAACATTATAGAGAGACTTTTAAAGGAAGATGAGGGCTATTTGATGAAAATATATTCTTTCTCGGCTTAGCTTAAAGCCTGATTCAAATCAGGGGTCATGTAGCATTCTAGATACATACCAGTGGGAGTTTTTAGACTAGTTATTCCTCCCCTCATTCCTACCTTCAGGAGCTAATAAAATTTTAGGAGAAAGCAACAGAGATCCACCTCCCTGCATGGGCAGAGAAATTATGTATTCCTAAATATTTATCAGTGATCATTGATTTAAGATATTATGCTTAAATATTGCCAACCCAGGGAGTCATCCTACCAGCTAATATACTGAATAAAGGTAAAACTGTCTATGCACAGTTGTTGCATTTAAAAGCCCCTTTTCACTAGCTTTCACTCTTTAGATGAGAATAGATGAAGGAAGGTCTGGGGTGGGCTCTCATGTAACACTATGACACGTAAGTTGTGAAATATCTTTGATAGACTCAGCTAACAATTATAACCACAAAATAACTTAGCTCTTCCACTATGCACTAAATATAGGGAGTTGTAAAATTAAGTACAGGAAAAGAATATCAAATATACATTTTATAAGGCAAAAATACAAATTTTATAAAATTCCTTTTCTATTTCAAATTTCAAATAATGAACATGTATCATTCTATAATCAAAAATCACACATTTGTTTAAAATAAATGGATACATCCCCGTGCTCCTGAGCACTGGCCATGGGCAGCCCACGGCCACCCGACATGAGGTGGAGGAGGAGGAGGGTGACCTTTCCCTTCAGCTATTCCAGCTGAGGCATCACTTATGTGGGTAAAGAAACCATCTCGGACATCAGGTCCAACCTACCTGCTTTCTGAGGACGACCACCTGAATAGACCCAGCTGAGCCCAATCATGCACAGAATCAGGGCAAAAAATAATATTCAAAGAGATTTTGGCACTAGCAGTGTGATCAATAGTAAGAAAGATGAGCAGTCTGCTCCATCCAGCGAAATTTCCAAGGAGACTTCAGAGAGCCAAGACAGTGTAAAGGAAAATAGGAAAAAATATCTTGTTAGATATTATTAAAGGCATGAAAGTTGAACTAAACGGCTTGGTGCCTGTGGCTCAACGGGCTAAGGCACCAGCCACGTACACCTGAGCTGGTGGATTCAAATCCAGCCCAGGCCTGCCAAACAACAATGACGGCTGCAACCAAAAAATAGCTTGGTGTTGTGGCGGGCACCTGTAGTCCCAGCTACTAGGGAGGTGGAGGCAGGAGACTCGCTTGAGCCCAGGAATTGGAGGTTTTCTGTGAGCTGTGATGCCACAGCACTCTATCCAGGGTGACAGCTTGAGGCTCTGTCTCAAAAAAAAAAAAAAAAAAGAAAGTTGAATTAAACTCAGTAAATGTACAAACCACAAAGCCACCCAAGAGAAGACCACTTAACAGGTTGGGGACTACAATGGGCAGGCTTCAAAGAACTACAGAACATGCCAAGAAGAGAAATGAGACCCTGAGTCCTGAGCTGGTGGCAGCTGCATCTGCGGTTGTAGATTGCCTCCCTTTTGACAAGCAGGTGACCAAGTCAGAACTGCTTAGGCAGCTCCAATGGCATGAGGAAGACTCAAGGGCACAGAAAGATGGAGAGAGATCTAAAATTAGTTTTAGTAACATGCGAATTTTCAGATATGAAAGTTGCCAGATAGGCTACAGCCAGAGTTAATACAAGACCAGAGCATCAGATTCAACTTGATGAAGAACTTGACAGTTATATTGATCAAGAGAAGACCACTAATCTTAGAAAAAGGAGAGATTTATTCAAGGGGAAGAGACTTAATATTTTGGACATTAAGGCATCTACTGAAGAAGCACCTGAAACAGATACATCACTTTCACTTTGGGATGTGGAATTTGCTAAGCAGTTAGCCACAGTAACTGAACAGCCCTTTCAGAAGGGGTTTGAAGAGACGATCAGTGAACTAAAGAAGGGAAGCTGTGGGAATTCCCTATGTAACAAAGAAGCAGGTTTTGAGGATGATGTTCAGAATTTCATGAACATATATTTCTGGATAAATCCCTGGAGGATTTCCCAAACCAAGGACAGTTTCATGGAGCTGGTGACATGTGGCCTTTCCACAAACCCATATCTGAGTATTAAACAGAAGGTTGAGCACATAGAGTGGTTTAGAAATTATTTTAATGAGAAAAGGGACATTTTAAAATAAAGTAACATACAGTTCAATTAAAAAATAATAAAAAATAAAATAAAATATATGTCATATTGCTAATTAAATAAATTAAATAACATGTAAGTGAAATTTTACATTTAAATCTAAAACAAAATAATCAACACCAAAATGGGAGGAAAGAGAAAATTCTATCAATGCCATTGTTTGTTGTTGCTTCATGATATGGTAATGATGCTACGCTCTGCCCAGTCTCAAGTCTTCCCAGGTGCAGTAGTTGAAATAATTTTCCCAGGCTCTTAATTAAAGTTAGCACACACCCTATTGATCAGAATCACATAGGAGTCTGGAGCAGTGGCTGCCTTAATTGAGTCAACAAAAATTAAACAATCTCTTAATCTCTCGATTGTGGCTGCCTCTAGACTCTACCTTTGAATAAGGTGTCCTGAAAATAGCTTTACTTCAATAACAAGGTCTATGCCAAGAAACCTGACATCTACCTCTTAGACCTTGGGGTCACTAGCATTTTTTGGTGTCCTCAAAGCAAACATTCTATTTAACCGCAATCTTAGAGACAATCCTGTTATGTTTACTTTCCAATCAGTGGCTTGAATTAGAAGTAGGATCAAAATTCAGATGTCCTGTGGGCAAAGGACTTGAAGAGAAACTTCTCCAAAGAAGACAGGCGCACAGCCTACAGACACATGAGAAAATGCTCACCATCCTTAATCATCAGAGAAATGCAAATCAAGACTACTTTGAGATATCACCTAACTTCAGTAAGATTAGCCCACATGAAAAAATCCCCAAACCAGAGATGGTGGTGTGGATGTGGAGAAAAGGGAACACTTCTACACTGCTGGTGGGAATGCACACTAATATGTTCCTTTTGGAAGGATGGTTGGAGAGTACTTAGAGATCTAAAAATAGACCTTCCATTCGACCCTACCATTCCCTTACTAGGTATATACCCAGAGGACCAAAAATCACAATACAACAAAGACATCTGTACCAAAGTGTTTATTGCAGCCCAATTCATAATTGCTAAGTCATGGAAGAAGCCCAAGTGCCCACCGACCCACGAATGGATTAATAAACTTTGGTACATGTACACCATGGAATATTATTCAGTCTTAAAGAAAGATGGAGACTTTACCTCTTTCGTGTTTACATGGATGGAGCTGGAACGTATTCTTCTTAGCAAAGTATCTCAAGAATGGAAGAAAAAATATCCAATGTACTTAGCCCTACTATGAAGCTAATTTAAAGTTTCCATATTAAGACTATAACCCAACTGTAGCACAAGAATATGGGAAGGGAGGGAAGGGGGAAGGTTGAGATTGAGGGAGGATAATTGGTGGGGCCACACCTACAGTGCATCTTAGAAGGGTACAGGCAGAACTTACTAAATGCAGTATACAAATGTCTTCACACAATAACTAAGAAAATGCCATGAAGGCTATGTTAAACAGTTCGATGAAAACATTTCAGATTGTATATGAAACCTGCACATTGTACCCCTTTATTGCACTAATGTATGCAGCTATGATTTAATAATAAAAAAAAAAAAGAGAGAGAGAGGGTTAGGGAAGCAGTGAGAAAACACACCCAATTGACACCTGACTCCAGAGAGGGTCCGATTATTTTAAAAGACAAATGTATCCCTCAAGCAGCCCCAGACATTCAAAGTGAACTCCAAAAATTGGCTATAGTCCCAGACCATAACCTGGAGAATCTTCTTAAAATGGCCACTACGGTCTTTTGTAACCGAGATCTGGAGAGAAAGGAGGAAAAAGAGAGAAAGGAACAGAAAAGAATGACAGCTTTAGTAATGGCACTCTGGCAAACGAGCAACCTTCAAGGGCAAAGGGAAACCAGAGGAGCGAAAAACAAGTGCTTCCAATGTGGTCAGACTGGCCACTTCAGAGAAGACTGCCCCCAGCAGTACCACTGGCTGGGCAAGCCACCTGGCCCCTGTCCAGAATGCAAGGGTGAACATTGGAGGGTGGCCTGTCCCCAGAGGCGAAGGCCTCCTGGGACAGTGACCCCATCGGAGCCCAAACTGGACTAAGAGTGCCTGGGGCAAATTCTCATGGCTCCAGCTTGTGTCATCACCCCTCAAGAGCCCCAGGTTTGCCTTACAGTGGAGCGCCAGGAGAGAAAATTTCTTTTGGACACTGGACCAACCTTTTCTGTACTGCTCTCTAACCCTGGTCTTTTATCTCCCAAATCCATAACTATACATGGGGTGTCTGGAAAGCCAGTTACCAAATTTTTCTCCCAGCCTCTAAACTGCAATTGGGATGACTTGCTGTTCTCTCATGCCTCCCTAATCATCCCTGAAAGTCCTGCTCCCCGTTTGGGGAGGGACATACTAACTAAAACAGGCACTTTTCCCTCCTGGAGATCTAGTCATGATCAAAACTCTCCCCTCTAATTCACCTTCCCTGACCCCAACTTGGGAAGTCCCCTTTCCTGTTATCTTGTCTTCTTCTACTGTTAAAGTTATAGGAGTCGATTCCTGCATACGTCATTCACGAGT
>CAUYON010041371.1:0-17730 GCA_963573935.1 Arctocebus calabarensis | reverse complement strand
ACCGCTGTTTTAGAAGAATGTTTTAATTTGCATACTCAAATATTTTTTGAATGAACTGTTAGTGTCTCCAAAATATTTTGAAATGGTTTAGCAAAACATATGTGTGAAGCATAAATGGCAAAATATTAATGACTAACTGGTGTGTATACGGATGTTCCCTGTACTATTTTTTTCTATTTTCTGTATGTTTAAAAGTAATAATAAAAATACTTGATTTTTTTTAAATTAAAAAAAAAAAAAAGCTGCAGTCCCCAAATATTTTGGGACCAGGGATGGGTGTCATGGAAAACAATTTTTCCCAAGACCAACTGAGTAAGGGGGCTGCCCAGCGGAGTTTGGCTAGGGAGGTATGCAGAGCTCAGGCAGTGATGGGCGTCATGGGAAGCAGCTAGCAGCTGTAAACATAGTTGAAACTCTTCACTTGATCAATGCTGTTCACCTCCTGCTACGTGGCCCGGTTCCTAAGTTTCATGGAAGATAATCTTTCCATGCAGAAAGACTGGGGGAGGCAGAGCTCTAGGGCCTGGCTCCTTTTGGTCCAGGGTCAGGGGTTGGGGACCACAGTATTGAAGTGCCTGAAATTTACCTTAAGGGCAATGTGAAGCCTTTTAAGGATTTTAGCCAAGGACACCATGATGAGATTGAAACTTTCAATGGGCCTCTCTTGCTCCCATGTACATCATGAATTAAAGAAAAGCAAAACACAGGAAGATTTTTATGAGTTACAGAAGCTAGAAAAATTGGTTTCACAAGGATAGCAACACTGAGGACAGGTAGAAGTGGATAGATTTTTCTAATATATTTCTGCTTCTTAGGAAGTACATGAATTAATTGGGCTGGGCACGGTGGCTCACGCCTGTAATCCCAACACTCTCAGAGGCCAAGGCAGGTGGATCACCTGAGTTCACAGGTTTGAGAGCAGCCTGAGCTAGAGCAAATCCCCATCTCTAAAAATAGCCAGGTGTTGTGGTGGGCGCCTGTAGTGCCAGCTACTTGGGAGGCTGAGGCAAGAGAATAGCTTGAGCCCAAGAGTCTGAGGTTGCTGTGAGGTGTGATGCCATGGCACTTTACCAAAGGGCAAAATATAGAGACTCTGTCTAAAAAAAAAAAAAAAAGAATTACATTTTCTGGTCTTTTCCTCTGTTACACATTTTTTGGGTAATGACACTTAAAGAAATTCAAAAAACTAAGTGGTACTGCTACTGCAAAATCCTTCAACTGTCATCTACTTATTGATGACATAGTATTTCTCAAACTTGTATCTATTTTCAAAATTCAGAATGAAATTAATGTTGAGCCCTATTAATTCTAGCTGTAAGTATATTCACCTTCGGGTGCAATAACTCTGCTGTAACCCCTTAGCCATGGCCTGGGCCACATAACATCACCACCTGAGTTCTGCCTCCTGTCCCAGCCCCCTTCTTTCATAGAAAAATTGTCTTCCCCGAAACTGGCACCCAGGGCCAGAAAGGTTCTAGTCCACAGCCCAGTCCTGTTAGGAACTAGGTCACACAGTAAGAGGTGAGCAGCGGGCAAGAAAGCAAAGCTACAGCTGTATTTTTTTTTTTTTTTTTTTTTGAGACAGAGTCTGATTACATTACCCTTGGTAGAGTGCCGTGGCGTTACAGCTCACAGCAACGTCAAACTCTTGGGCTTAAGCAATTCTCCTGCCTCAGCCTCCCAAGTATCTAGGACTACAGGCGCCTGCCACAACACCTGGCCATTTTTTGTTATAGTTGTCATTGTTTAGAAGGCCAGGGCAGAGTTCTAACCTGTCAACACTGGTGTATTTGGCCAGAGCACAGCTGTATTGATAGCTGCTCCCTACACGCTGGCACCACTGCTTGAGCTCCATCTCCTGTCCCATCTCTCTCCACCACCATCTCCTCCTACCTCCTGTCCCACGCTCCCTCTGTATACTCTCCAGCCCCCACTCCTCACCTCCCCCTGATCCCTCACCCACCACAGAAAAACTGTCTCCAGTGAAACTGGTCCCTGGTGCCAAAAAAGTAGGAGACCACTGCATTAACTAATTAGGGAGGAGCGAAACATAACCCACCCATATCGTTAAGAAATTTATTTCCAGTAAGAGTTTTTATAATTATCAAAACATCTGTTTATATCGTTTTGACCAATTATGCACTTATAATATTATAATTACAACACAATCTACCAGGAAAATTTTAACCCTTAAAGCCTAAGGATTATCTGAAGGAAATACAGTCATGCTCCACAAAACAACTCTCCACAAAATGACGTGTGGCCAACAACAGACCACATACAGGCAATGTTCCTATAAGATTAAAATGGAAGGCTGGTGCATTGACTCATGCCTGTAATCCCAACAGTTTGGGAGGCTGAGGCAAGTGGGTCACTAGAGCTCATTTGAGACTAGCCTGAGCAAGAGTGAGATCTCCTCTCTAAAAAATAGCCAGGCTGTTGTGGCAGCCACAGTAGTCCCAACTACTTGGGAGGCTGAGGCAAGAGAATCACTTGAGCCCAAGAGTTGGAGGTTGCTGTGATGTGTGAGGCCATGGCACTCTACCCAGGAGACATACTGACAATGACAATGTCTCAAAAAAAAATTGCCAGGCATTGTGGCAGGTGCCTGCAGTCACAGTTACTCAGACGCTGAGGCAAGAGGATCTCTTGAGCCCAAGAGTTTGTGGTGGCTGTGAGCTATGACACCACAGCCCTCTACCACGGGTGACAACGTGTGACTCTATCACAAAAAAAAAAAAAAAAAAAAAAAAAAGAGCTTTTGAAAACTTCCTATCAGCTAGTGACATTGTAGCCATCATGACCTCTTAGCACAACCGATTACTCACGTTTGTGGTAATGCTGGTGTAAACAAACCTACTACACTGCTGGTCATATAAAAGTATAGCATGGACAATTATTACAGTAAATACTACTTGATACTGATAATAAACATTACTGGTTTATGTATTTACTATACTTTTTTTATTATTTTAGAGTGTACTCTTTCTACTTGTACTTTTTTAACTGTAAAAACAGCCTCGGGCAGGTCCTTCGGAAACTATCCGGAAGACATAAACATCACAGGAGATAACAGTCTCTGGCATGTTATAGTTCCTATAACATGAAGCTCTTCCAGTGGGACAAGATAAAAAGGTAAAAGACGGTGACACTGATGATCCCAACTTTGTGCAGGCCTAGGGTAATGTATGTGTGTCTCAGTTTTTACAAATAAACTTTAAAAGGTTAAATTAAAAACCTTTAAAATAGAAAAAAGCTTATAGAGTAAGAATATAAAGAAAACATTTTTGTACAGCTATATAATGTGTCTTAAACTATTCTTAGTACTCTACTACAAAAGAATAAAAGTTTTAAAAATGTAAACATCTACAAATTTTAAGTTACAGTAAATAAGGTTAGTTTATTATGGAAGAAAAATATTTTATGAATGTTGTCCAGCCTAAGTGTACAGTGTTACAAACTCTACAGGAGTGTACAGTGAGGTCTTAAACCTTCATATTCACTCACAGCTTGCTCAATGACTCACCCAGAGCAACTTCCAGACACATAAGCTACATTCATAGTAAGCGCCCCACACATGTATCATATGTTTTTTGTCTTTTATATCATATGTTTACTATACCTTTCCTATGTTTAGATACACAAATATCATTGTGTCACAACTGCCTATAGTATTCTGTAAAGTAACACACTGTACAAGCTTATAGCCTAGGAGCAGTAAGCTATACACAGCCAAGGTGTGTGGTAGCCTACACCATCAGTACGTATAGTCTACGAAGTTCTTACCACAAAATGGCATAATGAGCATTTCTCAGAATGTATCTCCTTCACTAACAACACATGACAGTACTGATCTGATGAATATGGTATGTCCTAGCACAACCATTAAGAAAACAACTTAAGGCTCGGCGCCTGTGGCTCAACGGGCTAAGGCGCCAGCCACGTACACCTGAGTTCGCGGGTTCGAATCCAACCCGGGCCTGCCAAACAACAATGATGGCTGCAACCAAAAAATGGCCAGGCGTTGTGGCGGGCACCTGTAGTCCCAGCTACTTAGGAGGCAGAGGCAGGAGACTCGCTTGAGCCCAGGAATTGGAGGTTGCTATGAGCTGTAATGCCACAGCACTCTATCCAGGGTGACAGCTTGAGGCTCTATCTCAAAAAAAAAAAAAAAAAAAGAAAACAACTTAAAAATATTTAAATATCATTAAAGGAATTTAAATGTTATACTAAAAAAGTCACTTAACGCAAAAGTCTAATGGTAACAGCAAAATGTTTACTATGAAAAAGATGTTTAATATAATCAATTTCGATTTATAGACATTTTTATTATAGAGAAATGACAGTGTGAACAACAAAGGACTTAAGCATAAAATGCATATATAAATTACAATAAAATTTTGGAGAGGAAGTATAATGGATGTATGGGTTCAATGGGAAAAGATACAATGTTAAGTTGCCAACTGTTAATGAAGAGCTGTTCAAGCATTTTTAATTAAATAATCGTGGATATTTAGATCCTACTAGGCGAAAAATAAATGATACATACATATTTCTAGAGGCAGGGCGTCTCGCTCCATTGTTCAGGCTGGAGTACAGTGGTGTGATCATAGATAGCTCACGATAACCTTGGACTCCTGGGCCCAAGCCATCCTCCCACCTCAGACTCCAAACTTTTTATATCAATATTTACAACACAACAAAAGTTATCCTGTACATCTATTTAAACTTATAGTCAATTTTTAAATGTACAAGGAATATGAAGTTTAAAATTGAAGAGATAACTGAGCACATGTTTGAAGACTACTTTAAGACAGCAGAGGCTCAGGTCCCAGCTCAGTCAACTACTAGCTGGGTGGCTTTGAAAATATTTGCAACCTCCAAGTCTCAATTTCTTTATCCATAAAATGGGAGTCGTACCTACATAAGGTTATTATGATCATAAATGAGATGATACATGTAAAGCTACCAACACAGTTCTTGGTAAAAAGTACATACTTATTAAATGTTGGCCATTGTTCTTTTGTGGTGCCTTTACAGTGCCTACCTAGTACAATTGATGAGCTCTATGAGGAAAGGTAGGTTCAACAATATGAAGAAAAGCAAACATTAAATTATATGTTCCTTTTTAATATGTACTTCTGTATGATTAACTAGGAAAGGAATAGATCCTTGTTAGTTTAAATGAAGGCACCAGAATTCAAATGGAGATAAAACAGAGCATAAAAATTTGCAAGTTAATTAACATTTAAATTAACATTTAATTAACACCATCTACACACAGGACACAACTCCACGCTATTTTACACCATGTTATTTCATTAAGTCTTCACAGCAGCCCTTTGAATTAGGCATTTTATGCCCATTTTACAGCAATTGAGGATAAGAAAACTCAAATATCTCACAGAAGGTCATCAATTAATCACTGCAAAAACAAAACTAAAAAAAAGAGAAAAATATACTTTCACAATTGAAGATTTTGCTGGAGGCTAAGCAAATCATGTGCTAACATATTACAGTTTGCAAAAATGGAATACTGGTGTAGGAGACTGGCTTACAGAACAAATGGAAATACTCTCCATCCCTTTAGTACTTACGTTTTTCAAATTGTTTTTCTTTTTTTGAGACAGAGCCTCAAGTTGTCACCCTGGATAGAGTGCTGTGGCACCACAGCTCACAGCAACCTCCAACTCCTGGGCTCAAGCAATTCTCCTGCCTCCGTCTCCCAAGTAGCTGGGACTACAGGCACCCGCCACAACGCCCGGCTATTTTTTGGTTGCAGCCGTCATTGTTGTTTGGTGGGCCCGGGCTGGATTCACACTCGCCAATTCAGGTGTATGTGGCTGGCGCCTTAGCCACTTGAGCCATAGGCACTGAGCCCAAAATGCTTTTCTAATGCAAGGACCACATGCACTAGATTAGAATCTCCTGAGATTCTTATTAAATATGCGATTTATTTCATTTCTACACCCAAAATCTGTACGGAAGGGACCAAGTCTTCTTCATGTTAGTAAATTCCCAGAACCCAGTGCTGTTAAACGTCTGGGAAGCTCTGGGGTTTTTTTATCTTTTGAGTGTGATATCTGAAAATAATATAGGAGTCAGAAAGACATAGGTTTCAAATCTTGCTACATTGTTTATTAATACTAAGCTTAAGTTATTTAAGCTCACAGCAAAAAAGAAAATGTTCTTACCCAACTTAGAGTAAAACAATGTATGTAAAAGCACCCAGTACTATAATATATAAAGATCAGAATATGAAGATGGAGGATGCTTAATAATGTTCACAACTATCTTCAAAGGCAAACTAATAAACCTTGATTCCATTTCTTTCTATACTCAAATAGTTATTTGCTCAAACCACAAATTACAATCTGCCTTCTAACCTCCTCAGCTCCTCTGAATCTGGTCTTAACTGCCAGTAAATTAACAAATGCAATGAACAATGTTTAGTCCTCATCTTCCTTGAATTTTCATCTCTATTTAACTCCTACATCCATTCTCCTTTTTTTGTTTTATTTGGTTTGATTTTTGTGAGACAGAGTAGAGCGCAGTGGGGTCATAGCTCACAGCAACCTCTAACTCCTGGGTTCAAGTGATTCTCTTCCTTCAGCCTTCAGAGTAGCTGGGACTATAGGCTGCCACAATGCCTGATTATGTTTTTGTGATGGGCTCACTCTTAAGAGCTCAGGCTGGTTTCAAATTCCTGAGTTCAAACAATCCACCCACCTCGGCCTCCCAGAGTGCTAGGATTACAGGCATGAGCCACCGTACCTGGCCCACTTTGTAACACTTCATACTCTCAGTCTTTTTTTCCAATCCTTTACCACTTAAAATGGTGGTATTCATTTGAGTTTCATCTTCACAGCCTTTTCTGCCTTATCAGCCTAATCTACATAGTAACCATGTATTTTTGTGCTGTACCATCTCCTTCCACTGTTTTATTCACTCTGATGCTGATAACTCCCAAATCTTCATCAACTCAAATCATCACATAGGTCCCGCGGCCTCCTATACCTGGATGTTCCAATACCCCCTCAAAAAGCAATATGGTTAAACTTATTCTCCATCCAATGTCAATCTCCTCCTTCCTCATCCCCCATCCCACTACTCATAAGGGTAAGGCCAAACTGGTCCTTCTTTGGTAGTTCCTATTTCACTACCAACCTTGTGCCTCAAGATATAGCCATGCAAGATTCTTTCTGTGTTTCAGATTTTTTGTATTCATTTTTTTTTTTAATTTAGAACATTTGACACAAAAAAAGACCCATAAGACAAAAGGGTAAATTCAGAACTTTTTTTGTTTCATGTAATCAAGTATTTCCATAAATAAAACTTTGAGGCCAGGTGCAGGGGCTCACACCTGTAATCCTAGAACTCTGAGAGGCTGAAGTGAGTGGATTGCTTGAGCTCAAGAGTTCAAGACCAGCCTGAGCAAAAGCCAGACACCATCTCTACTAAAAAAAAAACAAACAAACAAACAAAAAAACTGAGGAAAGAGGATTGCTTGAGCCCAAGGTTGGAGGTTGCTATAATCTACCCAGGGCAACAGTTTGAGATTCTGTCTCAAAAAAATAAAAAAAAGACCTGGTGCAGTGGCTCACACCTGTTACCCTAGCACTCTGGGAGGCCAAGGCAGGTGGATTGCTTGAGCTTACAGGTTGGAGACCAGCCGGGGCCAGAGGGAGACCCTACCTCTAAAAATAGCCAGGTATTGTGGCAAGTGCCTATAATCCCAGCTACTTAGGAGGCTGAGGCAAGAGAATCTCTTGAGCCCAAGAGTTTGAGGTTGCTGTGAGCTGTGACGCCATGACACTCTACCAAGGGTGACAGAGTGAGACTTTGTCTCGGAAAAAAAAAAAAAAAAAAAGCTTTGAAATTGTACAATATTGTTATCTCTGGAAGAAATGGGATTAAGCTTTACAACTTCATACTTTTTTTTTAAACACTTTTTATTTGCAGTTTTTGGCCGGGGCTGGGTTCGAACCCACCACCTCCAGTATTTGGGGCCTGCGCCCTACTCCTTTGAGCCACAGGCGCCGCCCTACAACTTCATACTTTTATATATTTCTTTTTTCTTTTCCTCTTTTTTTTTCTTTTTAAGGCAGAATCTCACTCTGTTGTTTCAGTAGAGTGCCATTGCATCATAGCTCACAGCAACCTCAAACTCTTGGGCTCAAGCTATTCTCTTGCCTCAGCCTCCTGAGTAGCTAGGACTACAGGCACCTGCCACAACACCTAACTATTTTCAGAGATGAGGTCTCACTCTTGCTTAGGCTGGTCTCGAACTTCTAAACTCAAGCAATCCTCCCACCTCAGCCTCCCCGAGTGCTAGAAGTACAGGTGTGAGCCACTGCACTTGGCCTATATTTCTTTACTATTTAAATTCTTTGCAATGAGCACACATTAGTTTTATAAGAAAACGAATATTACATTAACCTGAAATAAAAATAAATAAACTTTGAAAAAAAAAAAAGAAAATGAATAAAACATCCATCATTGTTTTTTTTCATCATTGTTTTAAAGTATATATTGCCACTGGCTTAATCTTTGCAACATGGGGATGTCAACAGTAGATAACCACCTAAGAAACTTGATTTGACAGAATTCACATCAAATATCAATGTTATGGCTACCTAAAACTTCTAAATATAATGGTTCAGAAAGTTTTATTACAGCACTGCAAAGTAACATTAAAAGAAAAAATGTGGGTCAGCGTCTATGGCTCAACGGACTAAGGCGCCAGTCACATACACCTGAGCTGGCGGGTTTGAATCCAGCCTGGGCCCGCCAAACTACAATGACAGCTGCAACCAAAAAAATGGCCGGGCATTGTGGTTGGCGCCTATAGTCCCAGCTACTTGGGAAGTGGAGGCAAGAGACTCGCTTAAGCCCAGGTGACAGATTGAGGCTCTATCTCAAAAAAAAAAGAAAAGAAAAAATGTGGTAAATGTTAGTACTACAGAGAGTCAACAGTTCAAGAATTTACATTGTACCATTAAGTTACAAAATAATTTCCCTATGTATAAGATGTTTAGGCTAGGCACCTATAGCTCAGCAGCTAGGGCACCAGTAGCCACATACACTGGGACTGGAGGGTTCCAACCTGGCCCAGGCCTGCCAAACAATGACAAATACAACAAAAAAAAATAGCTGGGCACTGTGGCAGGCACCTATAGTCCCAGCTACTTGGGAGGCTGAGGCAAGAGAATTGCTTAAGCCCAAAGGTTGAGGTTGCTGTGAGCTATGACGCCATAGCACTCTACCCCGGGCGATGTAGTGAAACTCTGTCTCATTAAAAAAAAGATGTTTAAGTAGGTTATACTTCTGCACCTACTTATATTCACTTAGACTTTTACCAAAATGAATATAAGCATCAGATAATAGCATAAGATACTTTGAAATTAATTCATTCTGTGAAAATCCAAAGTCTGTATGTGTAGCACAAAATTTTCAACCTACTTGGCCAAATTAATTCCCTATTATATGCTCAGGCAACACTTTCCTCGCTAGTCCTTTGAAGTATATCAGTGTGACTCCATGATTCTTAAATTAGAGTCACCTGAACCACTCACCAAATAAATGTCCTATTGTAGGGTCCCTCAGAGATTTTATTCTTTTGTTTAAAGCGTTTTTGCTTTTAATAATAATCAGTGAGCTTCATGCAAGTAAACAGAAAAAGAAAAGGTAATACTCTCTATGCAGCATTTGACAAGTAATTAACAATCAACGTTTCTTAAACTGAAGACAATTTTATTATATATACTAATAAAGTATAAGCAACAATCAAAACAGAGTATTAAAAGACCTCCGTGTAATAAGTAGTTAATGTCTACTTTTCTAGACATTCTGAGTTCCTGTGAGAAAAGCGTATTTATTTAGTTCACTGCTATATCCTCCTCCCCCTCACAGTGGCACATGCTAAGAGTTCAATAAATGTATTGAATCCCACTTAATAAATAAAAATAGGGGGCAGCATCTGTGGCTCAGAGAGTAGGGCGCCAGCCTCATATACCCAAGGGTGGAAGGTTCAAACCTGGCCCCGGCCAAACTGCAACAACAACAAACAAACAAAAACAAAAAAAATAGCGAGGCATTGTGGCACACCCCTGTGGTCCCAGCTACATAGGGGGCTACGGCAAGAGAATCGCCTAAGCCCAACAGCTGGAGGTTGCTGTGAGCTGTGACACCACAACACTCAACCAAGGGCGACATAGTGAGACTCTGTCTCAAATAAATAAATAAATAAATCTAATTTTTACATATGTACATATTCACAAAATGTCTTAGAAAGAATAACGGAATAACTGAGATCAAGGAGGACGGGAATGCCTTTACCAATTTTAACAAAATTCTTTGCATAACTGATAGCTAATAATTGAAACATTAGTAATATAGCCAATGATGCATTTCTTCCATTGTAGACATCTTTTTTCAGTCCTGAAAATCATTATAATCAAATTTCAAAAGTAACTGAATTTCATATGAGAACTTTGAAAAATTATACCTATAATAAATTTATCTTAGTAATCAATACAGCATGCCAAAATAAACAAATCAGTAACCATAAATAGTTACTGCAACTGTAATCCTAACACTCTGGGAGGCTGAGGCAGATGGATTGCTTGAGCTCACGAGTTCAAAACCAGCCTCAGCAAAGCAAGACCCCATCTCTATTAAAAAAAAAAAAAGAAAAGAAAAGAAAAGAAAAACTAGCTGGGTGTTGTGGCAAGTGCCTGTAGTCCTAGCTACTGAGACAAGAGGACTGTTTGAGTCCAACAAATTGAGGTTGCTGCAAGTCATAATGCCACGGCACTCAACTCCAAGGTGACTGAATAAGACTCTGTCTCAAACATAAATAAATAAATATTTACTGGATGCTTTGATAATATAATTTTAATTCACCCTCAGAGTAGCGCCTGTGGCTCAGTGGGTAAGGCGCTGACCCCATATACCGAGGGTGGCAGGTTCAAACACAGTCCTAGCCAAACTGCAACAAAAAAATAGCTGGGTTTTATGGCAGGCGCCTGTAGTCCCAGCTACTCAGAAGGCTGAGGCAAGAGACTCGCGTAAGCCCAGGAGTTGGAGGTTGCTGTGAGCTGTGTGATGCCACGGCACTCTACCAAGGGCAATAAAGTGAGACTCTGTCTCTAAAAAAAAAATTAACCTTTACCCTCTAAGAGAACAAAACATAAATCCTCATATTAAGTCAAATCTTAAATTATTTTGCCTCAAATCCTTAAGTTAGGCTCAGCACCCATAGCACAGTGGTTACGATGCTAGCCACCTATACCAAGGCTGGCGGGTTCGAAGCCAACCCAGGCCAGCTAAACAACAATGACAACTACAATTACAACAACAAAAATGGCCGGGTGTTGTGGCGGGCACCTGTAGGCCCAGCTACTTGGGAAGCTGAGGCAAGGGAATCACTTAAGCCCAAGAGTTTGAGGTTGCTGTGAGCTGTGACACCACAGCACTCTACCGAGGGTGACATAGTGAGACTGTCTCAAAAAAAAAAACAAAAAAACCTGAACTTAAAACTATAAAATTCAAGGGCGGTGCCTGTGGCTCATCGAGTAGGGTGCCAACCCCATATACCGAAGGTGGCGGGTTTAAACCCAGCCTCATCACAACTGCAAAACAGAAAAATAGCCGGGCATTGTGGCAGGCGCCTGTAGTCCCAGCTATTCGGGAGGCTGAGGCAAGAGGATCACCTAAGCCCAGGAGTTGGAGGTTGCTATGAGCTGTGTGACGCCATGGCACTCTACTGAGGGCGATAAAGTGAGACTCTTGTCTCTACAAAAAAAAAAAAAACTATAAAATTCACATATCATACCTCTGATTTCCCACAAGGACTAAATAAAACCACAGCACAAAAGTGCCTAGCATAGTGCCAGACATAAAGAGATGCACAATAAATATTAACTACCTTTCCTTCTATCTAAGTTCATTTGATGCAATGAAGAAAGCATAGCCTTAGGAATTAGATAGCTTTGAATTCTACCTAACCAATTGCTAGATGTATGACTTGGGCAAATTATGTAAGTCCATCTGTAAAATGGAAATAAGAATGCCACCTTACAGGGTTAATACAAATTTCATACGAACTTTATGGCCACCCTGCACGAAGTCATTAAAAAATAACACATAAAGTCCCTCCATCCACAAAGCCATTTAATAAATATACAACCTTTCCATCAAGATAATTTATTTATAACTGCCAAAAGTATAGAATCACAGATTGCTGAATTTAAAAATATCCATAAGAATCCCAAACTTCTGGTAAGAATTACAGCAATATGATAACCTGATGCGGTATCTGCCATGAAGTGTGTGCTCCATTAATGTTTACTAAACTCAGGTGAATTATTATGTCCAACATGACTTGGTGAATTATGGCAGCCTCAACGATGCTGGTTGAGGGTCTTTCTGCTCCTCAAACCAGTTTTTTCCACCATCTTGTGTATTCTCCCTACTTTAAGTCATCTAATCACTGATAAGACTACTTATGTATTCATACTCTCTAGTACAAATTAAGGGTCATAGGCTGGGCGCCCGAAGCCCAGTGGTCAGGGCACTGGCTACAAGCTCTGGGACTGGTGGGTTCAAATCAGACCCAGGCCTGCTAAACAAACAAACGAACAACAACAAAAAAACAGCCAGACGTGTGGTCAGTTCTTGTAGTCTCAGCTACAAGGGAGGTTGAAGCAAGAGAATCACTTGAGTTTGAGGTTGCTGTGAGCTAAGACACCACAGGACTCTACCGATGGTGACAAAGTGAGACTCTGTCTCAATCAATTTACTTTTATTTAAAAAGTAAATAAAAATTAAAAAATAAATTAAGGGTCATAATAAGGTATTAGAATCTAAGCTGTCCTGTGGCTAAGGAAGTAGGAGTTGGGAAAAGAGAAGCCACTCCATTCTTTTCAAACCCAAGGGTGAATTACTTCAAGTAAAATACTATGCGTTCAACACATACATGCAGGTATAACTGTATGTGGAGCATTGACATACACATGAAGCACCTGTAAAAGGCACTCAGTCAACCCACAGCCGCTGAATGACAAGTAGAAAGCAGATTTTAAAAATGTCTGAAAAATGCAGATTCAGCGCTTTTGCAACACCTGCTTTTACGGTCTGTCACGTGAGGCAACGCAGCGTAACTAAACAGCATTGCTAGGGCCACACAACCATTCACAGGCTAGGTACACAAACTGCCCTTGTAATCATATAATCAAGCAAAAGCTGGCAAACTGGCCTTCACCTAACTTTCTTCCAGATGGCAAACGCTGCACCAAGACAAAACAAACCCGGTGTGCAGGTAGCTAACCCAAAAAAAATAACTAGGGATTCTGACATCCCAAAGGTCCTCCGCAGCTTTACTCTTTTCAGAATGTCATTCCGTGAAATACAGTTTATTTGCCAAGGAACCCTGAGACCCCTTACATCCCAAAGGACAGGACAGGTCACCTCCTTCCATGGACACTCACCTTTTTTCACAGACCCTGAAAACAGTGACTCGATTATTTCCATAAGGTAGACTCCATTACATCTGTTAAGTTTCTGGAACACGTGATGTGGGGGGAAGTAAACTCGCTACAAACAAATTAAACCACACTCTAACCCATTTCTCTGAGCCCTACCACACTTGGGTCCAAACAATACCCAGGGACAGGCTGCCTAAAGAGGGGAGTGAATCCCACCCAGTTCGCCGCCGGCAGCTCTTACCCATTTGTCCAAGGGGACCTGGGCGAGGGACCCGGTGCCCTGGTAAAGGTCCAGGCTGAGCTGCTCCAGGCTCAGCTTCTCCTGCAGGAAGTGGCCCAAGTATCTCTGCAGGAGGTAGCGACAGGCCCTCTTCTTTATAGACTCCGAAAACGGCCACGGCATGGTGACGGCTAGCAGCTGGGCTGGCTGCAGCTGTCAGCGGCAGCGGTGGCAAAGGCTGAGGCCTCAGCTCCAGGCCTCGGCAGCTGAGCCTTGGGTGCCAGACAACGTCCCCCAGGCCGCGGCGGCGCCTAAACCTGGGGCGTCCCCTCCATGCCCGCTCAGAGGCAGGCGTCTCTCAGGTCGACCCCATTGCCTATGCCGTGCGGCTCAGGAGAGACCTGTCGGGGACAAGGCGCAGAAGGGTCCCAGTCGCCCGAGACCGGGTGCGTCCGAGGGGGTCCTAGTCGGCACAGAGAGAGGGTGCAAGATAGCGCAAGATGGGGCGGCAGGGGCTAAGGCAAACACCGCCACCGCTGTCGCGCGACGAACTTGTTGTCATCCACGGGGCGCGCTCCCGACTCTGGGGACGCTCCCGGCGCGTTCGCGAGACCCAAACTCCCCGCAGGCGGCCGGGCGCTAACGGAAGTGACGCCACACTGGGGGCCGAGGGAGGCGGGGAAAAGGACCGCGGCGCGAGTAGTTCCGGCTGCGAGGGGCGGGCTAGGACTGGGAGGGAGGGGGCGGCGCCGCGGTCTGCTTCAGTCGCCTCCAGAGGGAGGGAAAGGAGGACGTGGGGTTCGAAGGTAGGTGGCCACCCGGCCAGCTGCGGGCTAACAGGGAACGGGCGGGGCACTCCGGGCGGGTACGCGACGCAGCGAGCTGAGTCATGAGGGGCGACGGCTGAAGAGGCCCCGCGCCCGGGCTGAGAGGAGTCTGGGGGAGGGTCTGGCCTGGGGTCTCTCGGACCCCCGTCCCCGGGAAGCGGAGACTCGGGGCTCCGCCGGCTCTACGGAGAGGACTGGCGCCACTCTGGAGTATCTCTGCCCTTCCCCACCCCCATCCCCCTCGGAATGTTGACCGGTGCCCATTGTCAGCAAGTTATTCGTTCCCGCCTCATTCAGGTATTGTTTCCAAAGCTTTCTTTTCGTTTCTGTTGGTCCGACGGTCTGCAGTTTGCAAAGCGCTTCTGGAATACGCTTCTTTTTCTGGGTGTGCTGCACCAACGACAAGGAAACTTGGGTTTTCTAGGCATTTGTGGGCAAAACTGCTTTCTCTGATAAATGCCAGAGACTCCTGACCCCGTGGACACCTCGATGTAATATTATACTTGTGTTCTGGCAATCTGCGCAATCGTATTTCTGCCTTTTGGGAGGCAACTCCTTCAGAGGCGGAGCCTGCTCTTAAGTAGTCTACTTCTGAAGGCCTGAGTGCCTGTGTTCTGTGGCCCCGGAAGCTAGATGTCCTGGGTTAGAATCCTGTCGGTGACACTTAGTAACCAAGTCCCCTGGAATCTGCCACTATCCTCTTAAGTCTACGTCACCTCCTTTGCCAGGTGTAGGCGGATTAATATCTTAGGTCCAAGGATGTTAAGAGCACTAAGCGATATGAGTAGCGCTTGAACCTAAGCAGTCCTGAACAGAGTCTTGAAACATGCATAATTAAAGATAGTGAATTAAGACGACCAGTTTAAAGGGTTAAATATTACTATCTTGGTATCCGTTTTATGAATGCAATAGAAATACTAACAGCCCAAAATGTTTGTAGATAAAGATCAGGTTCTCCTTCCCACAATCACCTTTTCATTTTAGAACCATTGTGCTCTCCAGTGTATGTAGTTGCTTGGATTGTTGGTGCTCCTCATTCTTTGTAGACTTATCCCAAGTATTCTCAGTAACTTCAATTCCTTTCCTTTTCATTCATTGAAAAATATTTGTTAAGGGTCTATTAAGTGAAAGTAACCGGCTCGGCGCCTGTGGCTCAACGGGCTAAGGCACCAGCTATGTACACCTGAGCTGGTAGGTTCAAATCCAGCCCAGGACCGCCAAACAACAATGACGGCTGCAACCAAAAAATGGCCGGGCGTTGTGGCGGGCGCCTTTGGTCCCAGCTACTTGGGAGGCAGAGGCAGGAGACTCGCTTGAGTCCAGGAATTGGAGGTTGCTGTGAGCTGTGATGCTACTGCACTCTATCCAGGGTGACAGCTTGAGGCTCTGTCTAAAAAAAAAAAAGTGAAAGTAACCATAGTTGGTGATATAAAAAGTGTACAGTGGCAATCTGCACAATGGTAAAGAAGAATCAAAATCTTTATGACATATTGATTCTAAAATGGAAAGTCCATTCATTTATTCAGTAAATATTTATTGATTGCTGGCTATGTGCCAGGGACTATTCTGGGGCTGGAGATGCAGCTGGAAAGAGAGAAGTTGCTTCCTTCCTGGAGCTTACATTTTCTTAAAGGGAAGGGGAGTCAGTAATCAAGTAAATAGTATGTTATGTGGTGATGAGTGCTGTAGCAAAAGCATAATGGCAATGTAAAGAGGATAGAGGAAGAGGAGAGATTTGATATTTTTATATATGGTGGTAAGAGAAGATCTTTCTTATTTAATAAGATAATGTTCTAGCAAAGACTTAGAGAAATCTGGGAAGCAAGATACATGTAAATCTAGAAGAGTTGTTTCTCAGGCAGGGGGAACAGCAACTGTAAGGCCCTGTCAGAGAAGGATACCTTGTGAGTGCAAGGAACATCAGGAGGGAATGAAGGAAAGAGCAGAAGCTGAGTGGGGGAGAGAAGAGGGAGCAGGTGGCAGACTGGTGGGAGATTATGGCTTGTTAGGAACCCCAGCCACACAGCAGGATGTAAGCAGCAGGTAGGCAGCAAAGCTTCATCTATATTTTAATGCATAATTAAAGCTGCTCCCCATCACTTGCACCTCTCACATCAGCAGCAGCATTACGTTCTCATAGGAGCACGAATCCTGGTGTAAACTCCATGTACAAGGGATCTAGGTTGTGCACTCTTTACGAGAATCTAATCCCCACCCCTCCACACCTCCATCCGTGGAAAGATTGTCTTCCATGAAACTAGTCATTGGTATCATAAAGGTTGGGGATCCCTGCATATAGGGCCTTGTAGGCTGTTTTAAGAACTGCTTATAGGGCCTTGTAGGCTGTTTTAAGAACTTGGTCATTTACTCTAGATTAGATGGGTTTGAAATTGCATGCATCTGAGAAAAATGACATAATCTGGCCTAAATTTTTATAGGATCATACTATCTACAGTTATGGGTGAGTGGGCCAAAGGTGAAAACAGCAAGACCAGTTAGTTAGAAGGATATTGCAGTAATCCAGGCAAAAGATGACAGTGGTTTGGATCAGGGTGGTAGCAGTGAAAATGATTAGAAGCAGTTGGGTTCTGGATATATTCTGAAGCTAGTAAGACATGTTTGCAAATAATAATTATACTTGCCATAAAAGGAACATAAACAAAGTGGTATGAAAAGTCAAAAAATGGAGACAGTGCCTGTGGCTCAGTGAGTAGGGCATTGGCCCTATATGCTGACAGTGGCGAGTTCAAACCCAGCCCCAGCCAAACTACAACAAAAAATAACCAGGCATTGTGGCCGATGCCTATAGTCCCAGCTACTCGGGAGACTAAGGCAGGAGAATCGCCTAAGCTTAAGAGCTGGAGGTTGCTGTGAGCTGTGATGCCACAGGGCTTTACCCAGCGCAACAAAGTGAGACTCTGTCTTTAAAAAAAAGAAAGAGGCTCAGCGCCTGTGGTTCAACAGGCTAAGGCACCAGCCATGTACACCTGAGCTGGCGGGTTCGAATCCAACCCGGGTCCGCCAAACAACGATGGCTGCAACCAAAAAATGGCTGGGCGTTGTGGTGGGCACCTGTAGTCCCAGCTACTTGGGAGGCAGAGGCAGGAGACTCGCTTGAGCCCAGGAATTGGAGGTTGCTGTGAGCTGTGATGCCATGGCACTCTATCCAGGGTGACAGCTTGAGGCTCTGTCTCAA
>CAUYON010041370.1:0-38542 GCA_963573935.1 Arctocebus calabarensis | reverse complement strand
TAACAGAGAATGTATGAAAATAGCTTAAAGGAAAGTAAGATTTTTTTCATTTAAGAACAAATTCCTCCTCCATTTCTGCCTGGCGGCCCGCCCCCCCCCCCGGCCCCCCGCCCCCCCCCAGCGCGGCAGAGGGGCTGGGTTGGTGCGGCTGGTGGTGGGGTGGCGTGCTTGGCCGGCAGAAATGGAGGAGGAATTTGTTCTTAAATGAAAAAAATCTTACTTTCCTTTAAGCTATTTTCATACATTCTCTGTTACAGAGCATGACTTTCTTTACCTGTCACCTGCCATTAACCAAAACAACAGAATAGAATAAAGTTTGCTTATCCATGGAAGTGGGTAAGCAAGTCAATAAATATAACAACACGAAGGTTATTCTTTTATAACAGCGGTTCTCAACCTTTCTAATGCCGTGATGTATTTTCATTGTTACAAAGGGGTTGTGACCCACAGGTTGAGAACAGCTGTTTTATACTATCCTTAAATGTATAAATATATAAGTAAAGATATAAATTTCTTCACTTAAAACCTAAGAATTATTAACAATAGTTATTATTAATTTCTTAGGCAATCAGTTAAATGTTGAAATAGAAAAGCAAGAATAGTAACAAGAATAGTAATATTTGCAATGCCAAAATAAGATACTCAGTACATCTTGTGCCATTTGGGGGATATTCTGCAATGTCACCAGCACATCCCTGAGTCAAAATGTCAGAGGAATAGCTTCTTGCAATCATTCATAGATTTTTCCATTCTTTTCAGAAACTCTATATTCCTATCAAATTCTAGGCATTGTATTTAGTGCTGGAGTTAGAAAATGAAGAACTGTATGAAATCATAGACAAATGAGATAAACTATATAAATAAATCACTATAATAAAATGTGGTAAGAATCAAGAGCATAGTTAGTATAAATGGGAACAGAGAAAGGACACATAACCTAGACCAGGTTGGAAAGAATCCAGAAGGAATCAGAGCATGCTACCTGAAAGAAGTGGTATCTAAGCAGAATCTTAAAGGATGAATATTAGTTAACAAGTTGAGGAAAAAGAGCTTTGCAGACAGGGCAAGTTCGCATGAGCAGGCCATAGAAATAAAATACAGAATTTCACATCTGTGAGTCTGAATGTAGTTTAGCATTGTCAGAGTATAAAGTAGAAGACAGAAAGAGGTAAGAGATGAAGACGGTGCTAATTCATCCTGGAGATGATGAACAATCACTAAGGAATTTTTTTTAAGCAGGGCAGATACTTGGTCACCTATGCATTTCAGATAAATACTTTCATTCTTTGAAATTTTTACTGAGCACTTACAATGAGAGAGGTTCTGGGATAGAGATGCCCTGCCTCCTTGAAAGTTACATCAGATAGGTCACCATGAAGCTTTTACAGAAGGTGAATCTGAGGAGGAAGAGCCTGAAGCCAGACAACTACTCAGGATCCTGCT
This sequence comes from Arctocebus calabarensis, assembly GCA_963573935.1. Lineage (NCBI taxonomy): Eukaryota > Metazoa > Chordata > Mammalia > Primates > Lorisidae > Arctocebus > Arctocebus calabarensis. Next base: position 37,099 of record CAUYON010041370.1, on the reverse strand, counting down.
GAAGTAGTCCATACAAGAGATAATGGATATGTACAAAATGCTCAGCAAGTAAAGTCTGCAGTGCTCAATAACTGACTGGATATGGAAATGGAAGAAGAGGGAAAATGCAGGAAGGGAAGTGGATAACGATAAGCTTAGTTCTTAACATGCTGAATTTAAAGGTACTTGAAGAAATCCAGATGGAGAAATAAATAAGCAATTGAGTATACAAACCTGAAACTGAGAAAAAAATTCCTTGATGCTAGAGGTACTGATTGGGAAATGGAAGCATAAGGGGTAGTAATCTGGAGACGAAATGGCTCCATGTATGAAGGGTGGAAAGAACCATAGGTTAAGCATGGAACCGTAAGGAATACCAACTCATAAGGGATGGACAGAGGGAAAACCCTTGAAGAAGGCAGAGAAAGAATGATTAGAAAAATACACAAAGAATCCAATGAGAACAGTCAAGAAAGTACCAGTAGAGTGAGAGTATTAAGTGAAGATCAGTGGCACCAAACACGGCAGAGAGATCCATTAAAGTGAAGACTTAGAAGTGGCCACTGTGTTTGGCAATTATAAAGTAATGGTGCCTTCATCTGAAATCATTCAGGCAGGTGATTAAAGCCAAGGACGTTCTACAGTACCCTAGATGGGGAATGAGGACAAAAGTAGTGGAGTTAACTAGAAGTCAAGTCTAATAGCTTCTTAAGTCTGGCAGTCAGAGAGGGATCCAAGGTGAAGGGAAAGTTGTGATTCCTTATGTTGTTTCATTTTGTTAAGGATGGGAGAGGGGAATGAACCAAAAGAGAAGAAGGGAATGAATGACTCCACCCACGTTATTACTATATACCAAGAAACCACTCCTAGGAACTGGTGATGTTTGTTGTTTATTCATTCTTTTAAAAAAAAATTATTGTATGTCTACTATATACATGGCACTGATCTTGCCACTAATTCTGACTTCTTGCATTTAAATGAAGTAAACTTATGAAGACACTCAGGAGTGAATTTAGAGTCTTCCAAGGCAACAGACACATATGTAATTCAAAGTGAGACTATATGTACAGTGCAATTTAGAAGACATCACTGGGATCCTCTAAATGGCAGCTTTTAAAATACAGTAAGACTGCACATCTGTTTGTATAGTTCAGCAATTGGTTGTCATGGGATACTTTGGGAATTCTCTTCTTTAAAGTTAGGTTCATTTTCAGGTTCTAAGCTATAAGATGCTAAGGTTTTAGATTACAAACTGAAATCCTGATTTATTTCAGTGAAGAATGTGTACAATGGAACACCAAATCCCCTACTGCCAAACAAACCACAAAAAAAAAAAGAAAAAAAAATCTGTGAATTAAGCTATTAACTTGTTATTTTTGCCTAAGGAGCTGAGAAAAATATGTGGATTTCAGGTATATAATTTCAAATCTAATTGAAATCTTTTTGTAGCCTCTCAGGGAATAAAATTTAAACACCATTAGAAAACTCTGAGTTTCCTTAAAATTGCTCATGTGACTTATTCTATCAGAGACACTGTTAAAGAACAAATCATTTTCATTCATAGTACCACATAGGTGAATTAAAGAAAGGAGAAGTAATGCTCAAATCAATAATGGCAACATTGAGCTGTAGGCGATTGTACAAAGTAATATGGTAAATAAACTGTCTTTGTAGATGAAAATTTTTGAAGTCCCATTACGAATTGGAAAAACAGGAGAACTACTATTAAAATACCCTCCAAGTTCACTCTATCACCTCTTCTGTAGTTTTTTGGAGGGAGAGGAATCACAATTTTTCATTCTCCTAATATGAACCCTTTTTAGCCTATAAAGTTGTTTAAAACTTCAAAGATTCATAAAACAGAGTGGCGATTTTCACTGGTGTGCCATGAGATGACCTTTCCTGGTGTGCCAGGAAACTGTTTAAAGATGATTAATTATTTTCAAAAGAATTTCAAAGCACAGTAAATATATTATTATTTTTTTTTAACTTTTTTTGATCAACATAATTTAAGTGTGCTGTGGAAGTTTAACTATAGGTTCAAGTGTGCTGTGAGATAAAAAAAAAAAGGTTGAAAAACACTATTCTAAGGGATAGTGGACAACCAGGAGAGAGAAACCTGGGTCCCTGAAGAGCCCAGAAAACTGAGCCATCTCCTCACATTTAAAGAGTCTCTGCAGAAATAAGGCTGTGAAATAAGACAAGTAAACATCTATCTCCTTTCAACTACTGATTATTATTGGGATAGTAATGAAGCTATTATAGCAGCCTGGCCTTATCTCAACTAATATGAAAAGTTTATGGAACCTTAGAAATAATGATAAAAGCAAAAACAGCCAGGTCAGACTAGAAGAGGTAAGAAAACTATCTGTCCTTTCCACTGTGCAGTCCCCAGGTAGCACTGTCCCTTAGCGGGGCATCTACTATAAAACAAATGTGGTTTCCACATAAAAACATCATTGCAAATGGAGATAGAGGGCCGCGAGAGAACAATTCTAAGTTTTCCCAAGTCTGAAAGCACATTTCTCTGAAAGGACAGATCACTAATCCGGGCAATGTCAAGAAGGACTGGATTCCACGTGGGTACCTCTTCCATCTGCCTGTCTGCTCCTTTCATGGTGGACTCTGGCTTCACTTCCCCAGTGAGTGGCCGGTCCACGGAAGGATGATAGGACAGGACGCAGGTGCTGATACTCTGTTCCGCTTCTCCCGGAAGCAGCGGCATGTCTGTTGGATACAAGATATTTCAATTGAACCCTTTCACCAACTTCACAATTTACCTAAATCATCTAAAAGCCTAAAAGTCAAAAGAATGGGGCAAATACGCTCATGTAAAATAGGTCCATTTCATAATCCCTCTTCTCACTTGGAACGTGACTCAAAGGTTCCCCCTTCCGTAAAACAGCTACATTTATTTTTATTTTGTTGTTGCAGAGTTTCAATCTGTCCAAAAGGTCTGAAGGAAATACTGCTTTTGAAATGACTATACCTTTCACTCTAAACCCAACTGCTACTTTTAAAGAAAAATAAAGCAAGAAGATACTACTTCCATCCCATGTCCTCATACTTTCCTGAGGGGGAAAGAGAAAGAGAACAGAGAACTGATTGCATCCTGTAACAATATGGTAATGTTTCAAAGAATATATATTAAAAAATGATGCCAGAAGGAAAGTAGTTTAACTTTCAGCAGAAAAATGAAATACTCTGTCACATTCAGAATGCCAGGTCTAATTTTCAACACTTGCGAACAACAGCAGCAACTTGCTTCCTGCCTGTTGAGCAGTCCCTGAATTCAATAACCCAAGTTGGTTCCCTGACCAAGCCATGACGTGTCTAAGTGGTACATTTTCCTACATCACATGTGTGATAGTACAAGCATACATCACAGATACTGATGATCGTCCACAGTTTGCTTTAAGGATGACAAAAAACCAAACACAAACAAACAAACAAAAAACAAATAGAAGCACAACAGGTTTCCTCCTCCGTCTGTGTTTCCACAGGACCAGGGGGCTTGCTAGAGCTGGCCAAGAGCTTGCAGCTGGCTCGAGATGATGCTGCCTACCACTCAAGGATGATCCTAATTAAGGCACTAATTAAGTTCTCAGTGGAAGTGATTAATTAACAACAGGCAAGCCTCGGCTGTCACAAATGGCAGCATATACAAGGAGATAATTGAGCAGATATTGATATTCAAAACTGAAACCTATTTGAAATGCATCCCTCCGCACTGTAAATACCCCATTCATAAAAAATATAATTACAAAATTCTTAAGACTTTAGCAACAGCCTGGAAACAGCACTGCAGAGGAGAGATGGTGAGAAAGGTAATTCTGCTGTGATTGACTATTGATATCTTAGAATATGATCTCATTAATTAGCAGAAATAAAAACAACAATAATAGCCAACACTGGCATTTTATATGCACCAACTCAGCTAATCCTCTCAACAGCTCCATTATTTCTTGTTTTACACAGAAAGCAACCTCACGCATGATCCACCAGCCAGAAAGAGCAGAGCCGGGCACTCTGTCTACAGACCCAAGCTCTTAGCCCACGGAGTCGCACTGAAAACTTCTTCTAAATAAGCATTTTCATCAGGTATTTTATTTAACTCATGCAGATTATGCATCCAGACTCAAGGCCAAGAAATTTCACTAGCATAGTACATTAGCATGGTTAGACAGCATTAGGTACACTTCCCAAACACTTTATACCCAGAGAACTAATAATTTTAAGTTCAGTATGTTTGGTGCAAAAACTGGCATTCTAATATACCTATTTATGAGTTTAAAGCCAAACTCCCTCATGGAGCTCGAAGATACGATACAAGCCTGGTTAGAAGCCTGCCAACGAGGGCAAGAGGAGAAAGGTTTCAGGGGTGTCCAACCTTCAGCCCATGGACCACACACAGATTTGAGCCTATTTTGCTTATCTGTGGTGTTGAATATTGTGAAAAGTACGCACAGAGCTTTTCTTTTGCTCATTAGATTTATAGTTAGGGTTAGGGTTAGGGTTTGTGTATTTAATGTGTGACTCATGACAGCTCTTCTTCTTCCAATGTGAGACAGAAAAGAAAAGGTTTGGGCACCCTGGTAGGCTTCACTTGAAGCCTTCAAGATTAAAAAACATTATCTACGAGCCCCACTGGCTGCCAGTTCAAATGTGCAATCAAATTCTGCTTTCAGAGCTATTTGAAATCATAGCTGAAATCATTCTGATGGACAATACTGTAACCGCAAGAAGGATAAGTCAACAGTTCCTTTACTGAAACCCTTTACTTTTCTAATCTATTTGCAAAAAAGATAGGATTTTCAATAACAACAAAAATGATTTCTTTTCTAACAATTCTACTGCCATGGGAACAATTCTTTCAAAACAACACTATTTGGTATTCTCCATATCTTAAATTCTTGTCATTTGTTTCTTCAGTAGAAAAGCAAAATGCACTCTCCACTGGTGTCTAACACAGCACCTGATACATAGTGAATTCTCAACAAATATTTGGGATAGGAAATGAAGTTTATGTGTTTCAACTTTTAAACTGAACAGCAAGTGTCAAGAGTCCACCTGCTAATAAGACATGGATGACTGAAGTAAGTACATAATTCTTATCTTCATAAACTATAAGTTTTTACAGGAATAAGACTTTGACATAGGAATTAATCAAGAACAAAATTGAGGCTCAGCACCTGTGGCTCAATGGGCTAAGGCACCAGCCATGTACACCTGAGCTGGTGGGTTCGAATCCAGCCCTGGCCCACCAAACAACAATGGTGGCTGCAACCAAAAACTGGCCGGGCGTTGTGGTGAGCGGCTGCAGTCCCAGCTACTTGGGAGGCAGAGGCAGGAGACTCGCTTGAGCCCATGAATTGGAGGTTGCTGTGAGCTGTGATGCCACAGCACTCTATCCAGGGTGACAGCTTGAGGCTCTGTCTCAAAAAAAAAAAAAAAAAAATTGAATGGCTCTAATTCTAGAGATGACGAATATATAAAAAAGTAAAACCAGGCTCGGCGCCCATAGCACACTGGTTACTGCACAGCCGCATAAACAGAGGTTGGCGAGTTCGAACATGGCCCAGGTCAGCTAAACAATGACAAATGCAACAAAAAATAGCTGGGCATTCTGGCAGGCGCCTGTAGTCCCAGTTACTTGGGAGGCTGAGGCAAGAGAATGACTTAAGCCCAAGAGGTTGAAGTTGCTGTGAGCTGTGATATCCTTGCACTCTACAGAAGGTAACATAGTAAGACTATCTCAAAATTTAAAAAAAGGTAAAATCAATATGGATAACAGCCTTTTAAAGTACAGGTTATAAAGAAAACTGCTACTCTTAGCCATTTTATAGTCATGGGTGGGTTACATACACACACACACACTCATGTTCTCTCAGGGGAAAAATTATTATATTCACTGATGATGGGAAACAGAATTTCTGAAATTCCCTGCATGACTTTCTAAAATTAAGTCCTTTAAGAGACTTAATCTGATCTTACTGTTTCAAAACAACCAAAGCCCTTGTTTTCATCTTAACTCCATGCTACCAACTTGGCTGATATGCATTATAGAGTCAGGGCAACGTTCCAAAAAGAATCTTTAGGTTGGATGGCCACACTGCTTGAAACACTCTAATCTCTTCTTTCTCAACCACATATTAAGAATGTGTAATGTTTATAAACTTCGTGTTCCTGCCATTTACCTTTCTGAATTTAGTCAGCAATTAAGAAGTCAAAGACTATAGCCGTGTAATAAAATGCAACATTAAAATGTGAGCAATCTATCTGACATCGGAAAATTCATGTTACAATATTTAATCTTCCTGGTATAGTTTTAAAAATAACCAATTTGTTCATTTGTTGCCACATAAAATGGTCAAAATTTCCTGAAAGTTTGGGCAACTATATCCGAAAAGGATACAGATAAGAAATACTTTAGCCATCCAGGCCTCTTCTGAGCAGTTTCCCCTTATGATAGTCTGCCTTCATGGTTCTTGGTCTTAAAAAATGACTGAAGGCCCCAAAGAACTTTTATTTATAATGGGTTATATCTATCAACATCGTATTAGAAGTTAAAACTGACAGATATTCCAAAATTTATATATTAGAATCATTAAAAATAATCTAATTGTATATTAAAATAAATATTTTAGTGAAAAATAAATTTTTCAAAAACAAAGAAAATATTACAATGAAAAGCATTAATTTACATTTTTTATATCTATTTGAATGTCAGGCTTGATAGAAGAAAGTTGGAGTCTATATTTTGCTTCTGATTTCACTTTTGGTTCCAGCTGAAGTAAAAAAAAAAAAAAAAGAAGAAGAAAGAAAAAGAAAATCTAGACTCAGCTATGTAGTTGGAAAGGGGAAGAATATTTTAATGTTCATTTTATATAATTGTGGATATTCTTCTTTGATATTATACTAGAACCCAAAAAATGATGTTTCTTAAAGGTTTCAATGAACAATCTAAAACTACATAGTGAATTTTTCATACTGTTAAATTAAAATCCACTGGGCGATCTTGCACATTGAACTGATCTTTCTCCTAGGCATAATTTTGTAAACACCATAATTGGTCATCTGAAAAACACTGGTTCACTGTGTTACTCAGTATGCAATATAAAAATCACATTAGTTAATATTGTCAATTTTTGCCAGAAAAGCCTCTTAAATATTGAGAAGCTGTCAAGCTCATAGTACTAGATATACATTTCCTAAAAATCTAATTCCCACTGGATCCATTGCCAATTTTATCGCTGGCAACAAATATTATCAGTTGTTTGCCTTGAAAAGCTAGGCTCACTTCATTCATTTTTGAAAAACACAATCTGTCAAGCAGTCATTCTTTCAAGTAAAAATGGTGATACATGAAAAAGAAAAACTAGTTCAACACACCACTCAAATAATTACCCAAGGCTAAGTGTGTAGGTGTGTTGGCTCATGCCTGTAAAACCAGAGCATTGAGAGACTGAGGCAGGAGGATTGCTTGAGGTCAGGACTTTGAGACTGGCCTGGGAAATACAGCAAGACCCTGTCTCTACAAAAAAAAAAAAAATAATAGCCAGGCATGGTAGCATATACCTGTAGTACTAGCTACTCAGGAGGCTAAAGCAGGAAGAGAGTTTGAGCCCAGTTGTTGAAAGTTACAGAGAGCTGTAGTCGTGCCACTGCCCCTCGAGGCTAGGCAACAGAACAAGACACTATCTCTAAGTTTAAAAAAAAAAAATTTTTTTTAACTAAAATAGTAATCAACCAAGTGTTTTTCCACATGACAACCACTGTATTTCAGTATACAGCAGATGTGCTTTATGAATTCTTACTATCTTGTCACACAAATCACTAAAAAGAAGTATATTCAAAAGTCAAGATTTAATAAAATTAATAATTTGTACTTGCTGTTTCATCAAGAATATCTTTTGTGGAAACTGACCTTAGTTCTGACTGTAAATTATGATGGTGAAGATTAAGACTGCTAGTATAGTTTGGGGCCACCACCTCGATGCACACTAGGTAGGAGTGTCTTCACCCATCACTGCATTTGTAGCACCCATCAGCGCAAACATTAACACACCTGACCTGAAGCCTCCGGGCTTCCCTGGGGGTTCTCAGACTGTATCTTCAGGAGTCTGCTAGTTTAGCTAACATTAGTCAAACCCTCCCACCAAGACAACTAGAAAAGCTAGATAAAATATAAAAATCAAGTATTAAAAGGCACTGGAGAGCTACCAGGACAACCTAAGACTTGAGGAAATCACATCTCAGGGAAAGCCCTGAGAAGTTAGCCTGAGAATCTAAGCTACTTTTTCGACTCATGATTTGCAAGCAGAAGCTAAGAAGCTAAGAAACCAAGAAGAAAGGAATTGTAAGAGGTTGAAAATTTTAGCAAAGCTACCAAGAAATTCATAGTACTGAAGATAAATATTAGAGTTCAGTGCCACCAAGAAGAAGAGGCTATGATTTACCTTGAAGGGCTACATCCTAGGATTAAGCAAGAATTAGACAAAGAACAACCCTCCCAAAGCAAAAACCTAGTCCTTAATCATCTCAGTCTCTAAGGAGATTAAGGCGATCTATTCCTCCTCCAATTACTAAGAAAACATTGAAGAAAAGGTCCTCTAGAAAATCACACTGTTCAAAGCCTAAACAATTTTCAGATACACTTAGTATTCAAAAAATTACCAGGTAAACACAGACATCAGAATAAAAGGAGAAATTAATAATATAAATGAGCCCCCAGGAGATCTTAGGTATTGAAGTCATGACATGAACTTTAAAATATGCTTAAAAAGACACTGTAAAAATGAATATTTTTAGCAGAAAACTGAAATCTATAAAAATATATATTCCAGTTGATTTTTTAAAACTGTAATATTAGTAACCTTACCAGCATATTAGATATAAGTGAGGAAAGGATTAATGAGCTAGAAAATATTCAAAGTGAAGCAAGAAAGAAAATAAAAAGTGATGGAAAATACAGAAAGGAGCAAACTAGATATGAGGTAATTCAGACAGCTAATATCTGAAGAGATAATAGATGAGAATTTCTCAGCACTTAGAAGAATCACTACAAACCCCATGCAAAATAAATACAGATAACATAGCACCAAGGCATATCATAGTAGAAAAGACAGAAAAAAATCTCAAAATCAATGAAATGAGAGAGAAAACATGTCATCAGAGGGACAATAATCAGATTGGTAATATATTTTTTTAAGAGCTTCCAATGATAAATAGTAAGGAATGTAATAGTATCTTTAAAATTCTTAAAGAAAATAATTATAAAACTAGCAAAAACAATGGGTAATGAAATACTTGATTAAACCAAAATAACCAAGAATTGAGAGAGAAAAAAAAAACACAGAACTGGCAGGAAAAGTAGAAAATAAAATAGTAACATAATACAGTCAAAGTTAAATGTGTCAGTGACTATATTAAATGTAAATGGACTTTGACATTCCAGTTAAAGACACAGATTTTAGAATGTAAAAATCAAAAACAGATTTTAGAATATGTGTGTGTGTTTGTATAAATGCATATATATAAACCATACATGGCTTATAGAGACACATAAACCGAAAACTACTTTCAGGAAAAAATGCATAATAAATAAAAGCAGAAGTGCAAAAGAAAAAAGATTACTGCTCATCTAAACAGAAGGATAAGAAGACCAAGGAAGACTTACTATATGGATAGGGCATTTGATGGCAATAGTAAATTATATACCTCTACTCTCCCAGTACAAAAATAAAAATGTTACATGAGTCAGAAAGATGAGAATCAAAATAAAAGCTTTATAACTGGTAGGGCTGAATTTGAAAATGGGGCTGGTCCTTGTCCCACACTTTACAACTAGCCTTCCTATTGAGCACGCTTTCCCTCTGAGTACAAACAGTGAACTATCCTGCTAAGAGAGTCTGCACAGCTGACATTTACCCATCCAGGAATTCACATCTCTAGTGCCCTTAGAGCAGGGACTCACTAACATCTCCAGATTTCCCTCTAGAGATGATTTTCAGTGGCAGTTGTAAATTAGAATTACTTGGAGAGTTTTCAAAACTGCTTATTCCCAGGGCACACACGTCAGATCACTCAAATAGAATCTCCAAAGGAAGACCAGGCATCAGTATTCTATTAAAACTCCTCAAATGACTCTGGCATGTACCTAAGGTTAAAACCTATAGCATTAGCAGTTCTGGGCCTTGTCTAAAGTGTGTCTGCTAAAAGAAAGAAGGTACGGGCACAAAGAGGCTGATCCATACACACTTAGTTTCCTTTTTCAATCTCTTCAATTAAATAAAGACTTGGGGAGAAACAGGCAGAGATAGTGAAAGGGCAGAATGATCTTCCCAATTCTGTTCTCTTCTTGAGAATGGAATGAAAGGTTCCTCATTCAATCAAAGCAAGTTTGTTTCTGTGGTTAATATCACTTATAAGCTAGACCTTAGTAAGTGAATGTTTGCACATACACAATAAACATGAGAGAGTGGGACTAGAGGACTAGTTTTTAAAGCAAGGACTATCTTCCCTTTCAATGTTTTTAGTGATTACTGAAGCAATGAACGAATTATTTGTAACATTCCTAAGTATAATACAAGTGAAATATCTAAAATATAAGTTAGCTGAAATGTATCCCTAGCTCAGGACCTTTACACATACTTTTCCTATACTCCTCCTATCTGCCCCTTACCCTTATATCACCTCGCTCATCTACTGAAAGGTTACTCATCCTTTAGATTCCAGGCTTTCAGAGAGTTTTCTTTGGTTGCACAGATGAATTTAAGTTCTCCTGCCATATGTTCTCCCGAGAGCTAGAACAATTTGTAATCATGTGTCTGTGGTTATATAATTAATGTCTGATTCTTTGGATAAATTATAAATTGCATGAGGATGGAAACCTGGTCTGTTTTAGTCTTCATTATATCTAGGCATTAGCCACAGTTGTTAAATATTTGTTGAATAAGAGTCCGTAGTCATTTAGAGGCTGACTGAAACTGCTAAAAGTTGCTGATGAGGAAAGAATTTTAAAAGAAAAAAAGGTGACAGATGCCCTCCTCATTTTCACTTGGCCATTAATTGACTAAAAATGACTGGAAATACAGTACTAAAAAACCTGGAAATAAAAATCAGATGAGATTGCCAATCTTTGAGCAGGAAGGAATGCCCATTCTCATTCAACCATTAAGTGTACCCACTGGCCAAGAAACATGCATATGACAGTGTGATTAACTAGACCTCAGAAAAATTGTCTCTTCACCCAATCGCACTCAACTAGAAAATAAGTTGGGCCAACTAAGGAGGCAAAAAAATAAAGATGAACAGAAGATTCTTCCTAATGCCTTTGGCACAATAACTAATAGCTAATCTAAATAATAATTTTGCTGGGTAACAGTTGTACCAGCTTAACCACCTCATCTCAAATTCAAAGGAGGACAAAGTGATTAACTTAATGTCCAATAAACACAGGGCACCAAACTCTTTGGCAAATGTTACTCTCAGACAACTGTTCAATACCCCTATGCAGAGCCGGCTCCACTGAAAAATGGTCTCCACTCTTTCTACCTGGGCTGCCTAAATGATAAACCAAGTGTTGGGGGAAAATTATGCTGCTGAATCTTAGAGAATATTTATGAGAGTGAATAAGGGGAACCAATAAAGTCAGTGGTAGAAAAATTATATGCAACCCACTTTCTTGTAGCCCAAGGCAACTGTATTGTTTAAACAGTAACAACAGAATCTAATCAGTAAACCTTCCAGCTGCCAAAATTATACAAACAACTTGACTATTTAAAATGTCACATTTCCCATCTAATATAAATATTTGCCTTCTGCTCACATTCCTGAAGTGCAATACAAATCACCCAAACTAAAATTCACCTTGGCACAAACTATTTATTTTTTTTCCTTTCAAGTGACCTAGATTGTGCATTATGAAAACTGTGATGCCCCGGTGGCCTTTTCGGTAATTAGAATACATCACTGAAGCCTGGGTGGATTTTCAGCATAGGCTTTGCACATTACATGTGGGAAAGTCTTGACTGGTTCATTCAAGTCCACTGAGACTGATTCAGTCTCAGCAATTTTGAAAATATAAATGCAAGACTGCCTGTTATCTGATTTCTGGGGAAAATCATCCTAGTGAGACATTTTTATTCAATTTTTTAACATAGAAAACAAACCTGGTAATGAAAAAAAAATGTACCTTGAAAAACATTTAAAGGAAGCAATGTGAAAATAGTGGAAAAGGTAAAAAGACTAACTCAAAAGATTGATATAACAAAAATCAGATTTGTTGGCTATGTTGGTTTATGTCAGTACACAAACCTTCTCATTACTAGCAGGAAGTGAGAAATTTAAACCATCACAAAAGTGCCCACTACAAGGGCTTCTGTGGACTCTTATGAAATTGATCTTATATTGCGAATGTTACATGCAGACTAGAACCATTTGTCATCGCGTGTCGTCCTCCCATGAACTGTGTCAGGATCACCTGGGGTGCTGGTTGGCATACAGGGCACTAGATGCCATCAAATCTTCTGAATTAGAGTCTCTTTTCAGAGCAGGACTCAGGAATCTGCATTTTTGAGAAGCATCCCTCCCCAAATCACCCAAAACCCGAGACAGTGTGTTTGCTCTACAAATGCAGCTTCCTGCTAAGTCCTTAGCTCTCCCTTCTAATCCAGTTGGAGCCCCTATGCTGCTCTTATTATAGAAATTCAGAGCCACTTAGGATATTAAAGTTGGAGAACCTGTCCCTGGAAGATGTGATTCCTTTAGAACTCGGATCCCATTTAAACCAAATAAGTAACTAAATAATCTGCAAAGTCTACTGGTTAACAGTATGTCTGAAAAGCAATCCTTTCAAGAAGTACTATGATGATTGGAAGCAGGATAAAAATGATAATTGCTTCCAATTACCAAAGCCTCTCAAATTCAAGGAGCCAAAGAAAGAGCAGGGGCCTATACAACCAACATACAGATTGTCACCATCCCCAACCAGCTACACCTGGTCACTTTAATATCTGTCTCATTATAAATAAGCCATCCTCCCACATCAATAATGACCAGAGTTCATGTTCATGACTACCTAAAGGCAGTAAGCAATAGCTGATCACCAACAGTCAAACTCATTTGGAAATTGCCTCTGCTTTAAAATTTAACACTGATTTTGAGATATTCTCACATATTAAATCAGGAATGAGAGATTTCTAAAAATGAAACTCTAATTTTGAAAATATTTCAAAGGTCCTATGAGCAACAAAGAACTTACACTTGCACAGAAATGTTAACCAAGAAAGGAAAAAGTTGTCTTCTATATAAACACCAATGGACTAGCATTAAGCCTTTTCCAGTGCAGCTCATGTGGAAAAATGCCCCAGAAAAAAACACGGACAACATATGTTTGGTATTAATGCGTTTAATTTGCATATTTAATGAATATTTTTAAAGGCAAAAATCTGTTTATTTTTATGATCAATTACGACATTCTTAGAGTTTTTATGATCAATTGATATTTTGTGTGTCTCTTGAAAACCACCTCAATTTATAAGACTACACTTCTAAGAAATAAGAACTTGACTTTATCATGGTTCTATTTGAGATAATTATCTAAGAATCAATCATATTAAATTGGAGGGAGGACTTATTTCATTTAAGTCTAAAGGTTTTACAATCTTCAAGAAGCTCTGACCTTTCAGCTAAAATCTTTGTTAGTAGTTAGTAGTGGGTATGTTAGTGAAAAAGAATGCTCATGATTTAGTTTTTCCTATCTCAAAAGGTAGAGGTAAGGATGGCTATAAAAAGGAAAGCTGTCTAAAGCCTTATTTGCAGTTTCTAGAAAGAAGTCAAGCAGTGTGGAAAGGAAATGGAAAACATACCCTTGCTCATTTGGGACTGAATCTCTTCATCCATGTCCAAATCTTCTAAGTCTAGAAAATTATCTACCTAGAAAAGGATTAACAACATTTATGCCTATTAGGACTAAGGAAAAAAATCCAATGATTCCACTTCCACAACGCTCAATTGAGCAGCTGAATCCACTTTTCACATTAACTCCTAAGTCCCAGCTCGAGGACTGCGTGTTCACTGTGCTTTCCCAGAGTCATCTGAAAGAAGCAGTTGATTTGGAAGTTGGCCTGGATTTTGTAAGCACAATAGTCAGAACTCTTTACTGAAAGCACTCCCGGAGTTTTTGAAAAGGGACTTTGTTCCAGATTCTATCCCAGAATATACATCACCATCATGGCACTCCAAAACGGAGTTTCTGGGTTTTGTTTTCATTTTATTACTTTTGCTTCTCAAGCAAATAGTGGTGGCAGTATGGCTATGATTGTAGTAGTGTGCTTTCTTACAGCACTCAGCAGAGCCGGAGAGAAGAAACTACAGCCAGCCAGAGAGAAAGAAAGGTTCGTTCAAAACAAAATCACAAGAGAGGTGAGCAGGGCAAAAAATCAAGTATTCTCTCTTTCCAGTAAATAAAACCAAAAATTACTTCAAAGGTAAAAAGCAGAGCAAATGACCTTTACAGGCACAGTAGCAGCATTTCAATGAAAAACTATTTCCACGTGGAATACTGCATTCTACTGCAAACTGACAATGAGACATTTTAGATTAACAACATGGTACATTTCAGACGTGAACTAATTCATCTCAAGTGAATATCAAAGAGTATAAATAAGAAAATGATCTCACCACTGGCATAAATGAGACCTAGTAAAGACACAAGGTTGCAACACCTTTTAGGCTCATGACCTAAACACACAAGTAACAAAACACCTTAAAATTACAAATTTAGATTTTATAATTGGAATTCAAAAGAGAGGCTGGGTATTTCTCCCCACCCCTGGGCAATGGCTATTATACGGGAATTTTAAATGGTATTTCCGTTGCTCATGAGTAACTGTGGTTATAATTGATACTTAGCATCCAAGTGACAGCACAAATTTATCTTCCACATGATTTCAGTTCTAAAATTTGAAAATCTGTTATATTAATATTGTATTGCTGTTTTTCTTAGCAGTGATGCTTAAGGGGGCTGGAGTCATTGTTCTACATCAAAGCCCTCCTTCCATGGTTAAGCTTTGAGGAAAAGAAGATGAGCAACCAGTCAACCAACGAGGGTTTAAGATAGTCAGACAACTTAAAAAAAGAAAAGAAAAACTTGTAAGGACAAAATCTGCTGAAGTCTCCAACTTTATGTAAAGGACAGCAAATGAGACCTATGGGTTTTTTGGGGGGTTGTGTGTGTGTGTGTGTGTGTGTGTGTGTTTTGCTCTGAATGAAAATTACATCATGCCTTACCTTCACTTTTCCTGCCCGATTCAGATCGCCTTGTAAGAAACTACCAACTCTTTGACCTTCATCCACCACTATCTGAAAATACAGGGAGGACATACTGATGGAAAAATGAAATGACAGAAAATAAAGGAGCTGATTCTGTAGCCCTTGAGATGATAAAACTCCTTTTCCATTTTTTGTTGATTAGCTATGCATGACAGACCAGATTCCCTAACCCATGGCACGGGTCAGGGAATAGTTTCAGGAGTTCTTCCTTGGACTTCTTCCTCCAGACGCAGCCATAGCATTTTTAACCAAGAGTCGATTCCTTAACCCCAGCCTTCTCATGTATAAAACAAGAACACGCTCCTCCTCCTATCCCACCCACTGAACCTCTGATGAACAAATCAGAGAACGCTAATACAAAATTTTCAAGTTAACAAAATACAATGCTGTTCAACAATTCTTTGCCTCTCACATGCTGGTCAAAGACTCAATAGATGATATAATCTCAAGGGTCAATAATTGCCATTAAAAAGCGACTCTTCTAGAAAAAAGAAAATCACAATAATCTCACTGGAAGAAAGTTCCAGAAATAAATAATTATAGGCATATGCTATATATAAATATATTTCTAAAATACAGATTTTTATTCCCCTGTATAAAACTTTAGTCTCTTATATAATTCTGTCCATGATAATACAGGGAAGATAAGATGAATCGGAAACTAGAAATTCAACCGTCTTACAAAGTAGAAAAGCATCTACTACCAACCATTCTTTGTTAATTAAAACCACTGCTGAGAAGAATGTAAACAGGGTCTATAAAGTCTTAAAGATTAGAAAAAGAACATCCAACATTTGTTGACCAAATCTTTTTTTTTTTTTTTTTTTTGCAGTTTTTGGCCGGGGCTGGGTTTGAACCCATCACCTCCGGCATATGGGGCTGGCACTCTACCCCTTTGAACCACAGGCGCCGCCCCTGTTGACCAAATCTTATAAAAACCTTATAATAACAGAAACTTTTAAGTTTGAAAGAGGTGGACCTTGGACAGAAAAAACAATGTCCCATTTTACACAGAGAATTATGAAAAAGGAACACTTCTGTTCTGAACAGAAGCTAAAAGATATAAATAATTTCAAGAATTTATAGATGGGAGATTCTTAAGAGCTTTTTAATGAAAACCAGTTACCATCATAAACAAGAGCTGTTAAAAATCATGAAATGTACTGATTTTCAATGAAGTGCCCCAATGGCATTCCTTCTAGAATGAGCAGTTATAGTTCCAGCAACTGTCTAATATTTCTTGTAGTCTCGTCTTCTTTTTTTAATTCATAAAATTGTTTCTATAAATGTGCTATGGTATTACCTGTTCTTCTTCTGAACATTGTGATGAAGTAGGAAGGAAGATAGTTTCATTTCTAAAATGGTGGTCATTTGGTTCATTTTTATGAGTAGATTTTGTTGAGGTAAATATTTTTTCTGAAGAATCAGTTCCGAATGCTCCACTTTTGGTCACATCATCCTCTAAAATGGTAAGTTATATAGTATTAGAAAATATCCACCACACCCAGTCCGGTTTACTTTGTGTTTACTGAGAAACTTTCTTCCAACAAAAAAGAATATTTTTGAAAGAATTTTGCCAATTGAATGCTTGAGGTAGTAAGCACTTTTGCCTTTAAAAAGTCACAATTAAAAAAGTACAGAAAGATAACTGTTTCAGGCCCTTTTAGGCCCCTCGCCAGGCCTCTGTTTCAGTTATCTTTCTATAAGATATCTTTCCACTGTTTCATTCAATATCAGCAAATACTTATTGAGTGCCTACTATCTATCTAGCATTGTTCCTGGCCACTGTTAAAAGGTCAATAAAATACAGTATATGGAAGAGTCCTTATACAGTACCTATCCAATTTGTTTCTAAATTTAAGTTTTTTCTTTTTACAGAAGCAATGTATGAATGATTTTAGAGAATTTACAAGAAAAAAAGTAAAATATGAAAATCAGTTATAATCCTACAAGCCACAAAAGCTACAACAAAATTTTTTCAGTGGTCATCTAATTTTTTATACATCCGTGAACTTCTCAAAATGAGAACAGAACCATATTGCACATATCATAACTCACCATGCTAGCAATATCTCTTTTCATGTCATTAAATGTTCTTTTATGTAATTTTAATAGTTATAGAGAATGCCATTAAATAAATATAAAAGTTATTTTGCTAGTTATTTAACTGTTTAAAATTGTAAACAAATACCTTTGTACTAAATCCATGTACATTCATGATTATCTCCTTAAGTTTAGGAAAATGTCTAAGATTAATCCTAAATTAATGGACTGAGAAAATTATGATATCATAATGCACTCAATACTAATATGAAGCCAGTAGATAATCTAACACACACCCACATAAGAGAAAAATTCAATTCAATTCAAGGTGGGGAGAGGGGGATACAGGGAAAGGAGGGAGGGGAGAAAAGGGAGGAGGGGAGAGGAGGGGAATTGGTGTGCTCCCACTTAAGGAACGCAATACAAGGGTACTTTTGGGTGTGGGACACAACTACGAGAGGGACTCTACCTAACATATGCAAATATCATAATCTAGTTATTGGTACCCTCATATTAACCTGAAATTTAAAAAAAAAAAAGAAACATGGAGGAAACAAAGGAAATAAGTTTGAAAAGGGATAACGAATCTAGCTTTGGCCATGTTTCATGTGAGGTGCCAGTAAAGTGACCCAAGGACAGCTTCAAATGTAAGAGAGAGATCATAGCTAAAGGCAAACATCTGATCATTCATTATGCTGAGGTAATGCCCTAAACTGCAGGGAGTCAGCCCCCAGACCGTGAGTGTCCCTAATGTTCGGTGGTGAGGAGGGAATGAGGAAAATAAAGAAAGACAATAGAAAGAGAGTGGACTTTATAGAGTGGGCCCGGGAGGTCGATGCCCTTTGTGTGAGAGACAGGGAAGCCCTTGAACTCCAGATGCGCTGCTCAGTCTTTATTATTTCTCTTGATTAGTTAATGGGTGCTTGTAACAATAACAACATACATCATCTTTGTGGGGTTTTTGCCTTAATTTTGGATTACCCACCCAATAACCCTTTACCTATTTTTATTCTTTTACTTCTAAGGTATTTATCAATCATAAACAGGATTATAGAAAATAAAGGAAAAGGGAGTATGGAATTTGGAATTGAATGTCACCTGGTTAATCCTTTGTTTCCTGTGAGGCAGATTAATTGAGGCCTTACTCATCTTTAGGAGCTGGGAGGAATAACACTGAATCTTTTCATCTCACACCCATGAGAACTAATGTTTTTGTTCAGTGAGTGAGCTGTGTATGTTGTCTTCAAATGGCTTCTCAAGCCCTTTCAGGCCCCCAGCCCGGCTCTTGTGGACCTTCCCTCGGGGGTCCTTTCTGACCTCAGCTAGGCCATTGTGGACCTTTTCCTGAAGTCCTTTGATGTTCGTGCCAGCCGTCTCATGAAGCCCCCAATATAGTGTGCTCTTTTTGGAGGCTCATGTCCCCTCCCATTCTCCTGCATACTTGATCCGGATCACACAACCTTTCATACAATCATTTCATTATTATATCAATCTAACTCTATTTTCTTAATTTTAACTTTTCTAATATTCACCCACATTAAACCATGAAATTGCTTTTAATATTAATAGTAATATTAGAATTAATAATAAGGGTTAACATTCATTGAGGAGCAGGCACTCTTTTGTGAGCAACTCATGACTCATCTAAGCTGCTCAATAATATTCCTCCAGGCAGGTACTGGTACTGTCCCCACTTTACACATTAGGAAACCCAGGCTAACAGAGAGATTAAATAAGTTGTTCCAGGTTATACAGATGGTAAACAGCAGAGTGAGGATCTGAACCCAGGCTTTCTGACTCTTATCCCCCTAACCACTGTGCTTTGCTACCTGGAGTAATATAGCAAAGGAAGGGAAAGTCCTTAGAGAATAAGAAAAGAAAAAAGCAGAAAATAGAAAAAGATAAATCCCAGAAAGGAGACAAAGGAGGAAAAGCTTACAATTGTGAAAGAAGAACCAAGAGTACAGGGTACATTCCAAAATCGCCACTGGCTAGGTCTAAGGACAACGACTAATACAGGAATCTTTATCAGTGACCACCAGAAGAGCGATAAAGATATTCAAAAGAAGTTAAAAAGCAGAAATCAAGTCAATGTCAGGTAGGGGAATCCTGTTCCATTGCCTTACCAGGCTGTACCCCACAGAGATGCAGGAGTTGTTTATCTGTGAGCCCCTTAGGCAGGTCTCTGCCTGAAGAGGTTGTGGATAGCCTGACCCAGCACAGCACCATGTCAGCTGCACAGCATCAAACTTGGGGAGAGTCTGTTTGTAATGATCATGGCCTGGTCTAAGTTCAATTGGAATTCCCTGTTTGTCTCTGAATACCCTGAGAATTGGTAGAATTAAGACTTGTAAGGACATTTGGGGGACATTAACAGAGAAATACTATTGGTGAACAGAGATAAGGTAACCTAGTCTACAATACATCATTAGTTAACCAAAGATGGAAAACACAAATATTGACTGTATCACTTTCTCTTTTAAAAAGGTCATACCCATAAATAACACACTCCAGGTCAACTCTCCACTGCTGCCTTCCGTACCAGCACCAGTGACTCCTAACTAGCTACCCCTGGGACAGGTGCCACCTGCTCTTTGCCAGAACAAATCCCTAGAAGCTCTGGTGTGAGCGCTAGCCTTGGCTGCTGTGGGTGGAGGGGCTGGAGCGCTGAGCAAAGTGTGGAAAGGGTTGCTGAAAACACTGCTGGGGTAACCAGAAGTATAAAGGATCAGATAAGTGAGGAAGAAATCGCCTTAGGACTTAGTCTCCCCAACTTGTTCCCCTTTGACAGCCACAAAGATGTCCTAAGTCAGTCCCAGAGCAACATTAAGTGGTGGTCAAACAGAGCAAAGTAGGCACGGAGATGCTGGGAAACAGGAGGCGTTAACTCAGGGATGAAAGGGTTCCTCACACTTCCTTAAAGTCAGAAGCAAAGAATATATCCTGTGGCTACTTCCATTCCTCAGTGCACTGTTCTAATAAAAAGAAGAATAGCTCTAGTTCACCTCACTTACCCTTTAAGTCAAGCACAATCTAAATCTAGTATTTACTAAGATAATACTATGCACTCAGCACAACACTATGATAATAGTCTATTGACTTAAATACTTGAAAAGCACAGCAATGTCTAAAAATAACAGATGTTACATAAGAACAAGTTCTATTTGTTCTCATAATCACTCTACCATTTCTAGTAAAACACCCAGGTTATCTGACAGGTAACCAGATGAAACTCCTTTGAAACAAAGACAGGCCGAGTGCAGTGGTTCACACGTATAATCCCAGCACTATGGAAGGTTGAAGCGGGAAGATGACTTGAGCCCAGGAGTGTGAGACCAGCCTGAATAACAGAGACAGACCTTGTCACTACCAAAAAAAATAAAAATTACAAAAATTAGCTAGGTGTGGTAGAGCACACCTATAGTCCCAGCTACTTGGGAGGCTGAGGCAGAGGGATCACCTGAGCTAGAAGTTTGAGGTTGCTATGAGCTCTGCTGACACCACTGCACTCTAACTTGGCCAACAGAGAGCACCTTTATCCTAAAAAAAAAAAAAAATTTGAAATAAAGAACAAAATATAATGAAGTCCCAGCTTCTGACACTGAACTATTACTGGAATCTCAGATCTAAGTTCTTGTCTAAGCTTTTAAAATTCCTCCTTTTTAAACATAAACTTTTCACTTTTAAAACACCAGACGATGCAGAAAAGAACTTGTTCTTCCCTCTCTGCCTGCACCTACAGGCTCCTTTCTAAACTTCGAAATTAGTTTCATAAGAATACAAGACACAGTATCTCTCCAAAAACCCAGATAGTGCTCCTTCTAAAGGCTTTTATCATTAAAAAAAAAAAAGCTCAGCAAATAATAAATCTCTTGGCACAATGAGATAGGGAAAAAAGTTCTTTTTCAATATGATAATGTCAAAATGGCAGATGTTGGCACAGCCCAGACTCCGAGTAGCTGAAAGCCTGATTAGCGAGCCAGATGCTACTTCCCAGAGTTGTCCTGGTGGCAATCCAAACGTGCCACCCCAGTGTTCGTCTCATCTCCTGTTTCTGTTTTTCATCAGAGTCCTTTCCCACCCTTTCATCTTATCCCTAATGTTTCTTGCTTTGAAATAAGTGTTAGACATAATACAGTTTAGAAATCCAACAGCAATATTTCAGAGAACAAGTCGGTTATTGAGACCTGAAAGAGCATTTCTTCGGGCATTTCTGAGTCAAAACTTCAATACAGATGAGACAAAAGTTTTTTTCTAAAGGTTTTCTTTAGAGGTTTCATTATTCTGAAGCAATAGAATTTCAATTTTCTTTTGATACCAAACAGATAAGCTTCCAATAGATCTCCCTTACAGGGCTCCCACTACACCCACAGTGTCTAATTTCAGACCAAAGGAAAAGGTTATACTCCTTGAAAAGATCGAAAATTTTAATGCCTTGATAAATTTGATGCTAATCATGTACTGATTATCTATCTTCCAGATAAAAGTGATCATTTTCAGAAAACTCCATTTTGAAGGAAACTTTTTTAAAAATTCAAATTCATCCACACAAAAGCCAGACCAGTGTCCACACACTGAGAAGCATTACCACACCTGCGGTAGCATTTTCTCAACAGCATAACCAACATCAGAATTCACGACCAAATCCTGCCAGCAGCCTCGGAGTGTCTGTTCTTTTGCACGACGGTCAGTAGCAATATAAATCAAGATCATGTTCTTCGTCATGGCAAGATATTGTATATACTGCTAGAAGGAAAGAAAAATTCATGGGAGGAAAATTCTATGCAGCACTGCGCAACTGCAAAAAGCCTTCTGCAAAGAGAATAGGGGATAAGCAATCATGCTTATAACAAGGGTGGGTATTTTCAAAGTCAGGGTGTGATTTTCATATTATACTCCTTGCCTAGAGCAATGTTTCTCTGGACAGTAATATCTGCTCCTGATTTGTCCAGCCGAACTACTTCACTCCACTGCTTTTTGCTCACATGCTTCTTGCTATCCAGTCTCCCCTGGAGCGATAGTCGTTAGGACTAAATAAGCAATTTAAAAACCAATCAATCATAAATCAGAATAAGTCCAAAGAAGCTAAATTCAGCAGACAAATGTTTTGTCTAAATTCCCTTTGCAGTGCTCTGAATTCCAACTGTTTGATGTTCTTCATTTGAAAGGGCATAGGGAAGAGAGGATTACCTCGGCCTGGCCAGTCAGGAATAATTGTACTTTCCCTGAGGCTGGGTGATAATTGACTCATTATTCACAGCCACAGTCATCAACCTGCCAAGGCACAAATGCACAACCCTGACCTGGAAAAATGTGTGTCAAAGCCCTAGATAAGAGACATAATAACAGTAAGCTGAAATTTTTGAAATATCCCATGTTAGGCACTTACAGAGAAAGAAATGTGAACAGAGTATAAACTTGCTCAAAGTTTATTTTCTGGTAAGTGTAAAGTTGCCCAAAGTTTATTTTCAGGTAAGTGTAAAGTCGCCCAGAGTTTATTTTCAGGAAGAAAATCTTTGTGAGAATTGAGTTATAGAGCTCATTTGATCCCGAAGTTATATTCTGGACATCAACTACATACAAAGTCACCAAGATTGGAAAGCACCAGGTCGCTTCCCTTTCAGAGTATACAGACTAGGAAATGAAGCTGTGTATGCAAACCCCCAAAAGAGAAGGCACCTACGGCAGATGACGTAAGGGAGGTTACAAAGTCAGAGAACGGTAAAACCACCACCAGTTTGGGAGGATCACAAAAAGCTGCCAGAGGACGGGGCCTTCTGAACTGGGCTTTAAAAAACTACAGTTTTAACAGGTGACCATTATGAAGAGGTTATTCCACAAAGGAAAAGACTTTATGAGCAAAGCCCCCAAGGTGGGAAAACACGGACAGGCCTGAGGAAGAGTCACCAATTATATCATGAAAATCAGAGCACATATTTAGGTAATTTGAAGGACATGGGAAAAACTCTGTACTTGACCTAGGTCTTGGAGAGACATAATCAGATCTGTGCTCTAAGAAGAGGAAATGGATAGAATGGACCAGAGTGGTTCAGGTACTAGAGGCAAAAATACGGGGCTATTGTAATAATCCAGGTGAGATGCAGAGAGCCTCAGCTATCGTGAGGGCAGTAAGAATAGAAGAGATACAGAACAGAAAAATAAAGAGCTCACAGGTGAGTTCTTTTTGTTTCTGCAACAGAAATGAAGGTGCAATCTGCAATCTGTTTATGTGTCTTCCTTCTAAGTATCACAGAATATACGCCTTGTCTTTCCACTGAAATTTGTACCATTCTTTGAATTTGGCATGCCCTAGATAACTTTTTTCTTATACAATCTCCGTGATGGTGGAAGCAGACAATACAGCATTATTTCCTTCTTGGCAACCTGTCAAGGGGATGACAGTTTGGCGCAGAAAGGCCACCCCATAAAATAAGCTTCCCTTCCCGACTGATTTCGTCAAAGCCATATTTGAGCACCGCTTTCTACAGCTCCAGAACTCACAGGGCGACAGCTGCTAGTGACGGTGTTTACACAACGTAGAATCCGTTGTTTTTGCACACCATCCTTTTCTACTCTAAATGTACAAGTCTATGCACAATTGATTTATTTTCTTAATAGGAAATACTGACAGACAAGTAGTACCCTCCACATCTTGAGCCAAACCCAGAGTCACAAGGACACGTGCTCATCTAGTGAAGAAGCCAGGGAAAGGATGTAAGTATCCATGAGCATTACCCCTATGTCTGTATAGCTTTATTGAGGTATTGAGTTTACAAACCATAAAATTCACTCATTTTAAGTGTGAGATTCAATGATTTTTAGCAAACACACAGAATTTATTACCACCACAATTCAATTTTTAGATCGTTTCATTACCCCAGAAAGGTGCCTGGTACCTGTTTGTAGTCACTCCTCCTTCCTACCTCAACCACCGGCAACTACTTTTTCTTGCTATAAGTTTCTCTTTTCTAGACATTCCATATAACAAATGAATCATATGATACATGGTCTTTGCGGCCTGGTTTCTTTCACTTAGGATAACATTACCAAAGTCGATTTATGCTGTGATATGTATTAGTACTTTCCTTCTTCCCAATGTCAAACAATATTCCACTACATAACTAGTACCACATTTTATTCTTCCATTCGCCAGTGATGAAGTTGGATTTTTTTTTCACATTTTGTACCCCCCTCAATTTGTACTCAAATTGAGTTTGATCCATAGACCATCATCACTAATTTGATTCCGTGCAGTGCCCCAACACAATGAAATCAAACTGCAGGATAATTACAGAATTTCATCTTCTCTCCATACACAGACAACGGGAGGCACACACACGTTCATTGAGTCTACAAGTCTCTAATCACCTCGTGTCCTCTGTATTGTCACAGAATTGGGCCATTTTCTATCAAGTGTCTCTGTTTTCTTCAAATTTGTAAGAAATCAACTGAAATTACCTTTCTAAATTGTTAATTGCCTGTGTTTTCCCACTAAAAATATAAAATTGAGAAGATCAGGGGTCTCATGACCAGGAACTTAGGAGCAGTTCCAGTAAGGTAAAAACATTCATTCTCCACTCCAAAGGTCAGGTAACAATTAAGAATGGAAGGGAAACTGATACTCAACCCTTCAACCAGCAAGTTCTACACCAAGTGTTCACTATGTGCTTGTCATTCTACTAACCTGTAAAACAAGAAGAAAAGTTAAGAAAGTTAATGGCATGGCCTTTGCCTATAAGAAGCATATAATCTATTCCCTTAAAACATGTACTTACTCATAGGTATAACATTTTACCTGTCTTTAAGCCAGCATTTCCATGTCTAAGAATTTGTCTAAAAGAAATGTTTAAGTATGTAGAGAAAGATTTCACTACAAAGCCAAAAACGTCTAATCTATTCCCTTGAAAATCTTTACTTAATCAAGGCAATTTTGGCATCTCTTTGAACCAGCGTTTCTACATGAAAAAATGTTTTCAAAGGGTACAAAAATGTCACTGTCAAAAATAAATGGAAAAGAAAGGCCAAAGTTTTTACAAGAATCTGGAAGGCTATCCATGCCTGCTCCTTCCCCACCTCCATGCCCTGTGACCTCTCATTCTGCTCCTCCCACCGTGCTCTGCTCATGGTACGCTGACCACACTGGGCTCCTCACTGCTCCTCAACCAGCCCAGGTGCTACTATAACCTGGCCTCTGCACTGGCTGCCCCCTGCGCCTCAAACATCAGTAGACTTTTTCTTTTTTTTTTTTCTTGAGACAGGGTCTCATTTTGTCACCCTTGGTAGAGTACCCTGGTACCATAGCTCGCAGCAACCTCAAATCGTTGGGCTCAAGGGATCCTCTTGCCTCAGGCTCCTGAGTAGCTAGAACTACAGGCACCCACCACAATGTCCAGCTATTTTTTTTAAAGTAAAGGGGGGGGTCTCCCTCTTGCTCAGGATGGTCTCAAACTCCTAAGCTCAAGCAATCCACTTGCCTCAGTTGACTTAACTCCCTCACTTCCTTCCAACCTTCATTCAAATTTTACATTCCCAAGGAGGCCTAACCAGATCACTGTATATGAAGTGCAACCCTAATCAGCATTCAAAATCCCCTACTCTGCTCTTGTGTTTTCTTTTTTTTGTTTGTTTCAAAGCAATTACTATCTTCTAACACATATTTTTCTTAGTTATTACATTTATTTTCTGTTTTCTCCTTCTAGGATGCAAATTCCCTGAAGGCAATGATCCTTGTGTATTTTGTTCACTTCTGTGACTAACCCTTAGCATGCAGTAGGCGTTCAATAAACATTTATTGAATAAATGAGGGTGTATGCAATGTAGTATCATTCATAACAGCCACATTGTTAATTTGAATCCATTAGAATTCAAATGTCCAACAAAAAGAGAATGATTTAAACAAATTGGCCTATACACACAATTGAAACAAATTGGCATATACACACAATTGAATACTATGCAGTCATCAAAGACACTGTTAAGTAACAATATTTAGTGCCAGGAAGAGATGTTCATAGTACAATGTTATGTGAAAAAGTAACTTTAAAAAAGAGTATGCATAGTATGATCCCCTTTTTATACAATTAATTATACTAAATATGCTTAATATATAAATAAATGAAAATATTATGTTGTGCCCTTACTATAATTCTGGTACTATGAATATAAGTAAATAAATACATGTATATGTTTTAGCTGTATGCAATTATTTGATTCTAATATGTTGATGAGATAAATGGTGTGTATATCCATTTTGTAATTTACAAAACTGAAGGTCAGAGACATTAAGTAACTTTCCCAGGACCACTTCATTAGACAATAGCTGAGCTCAAATTCAAATTCTAGTTGCCAACAATTCCCCGTGTTCTTAACTAATAATTATACACATACACACATAAACAGAAAAATTCAGAAAGGATGTATACACTCATGGTTTACCTCTAAAATGATGCATTATTGTTTGGTTAGTTAGTTCATTCAATCTAGGTTTGCCTACATCAGCGGTTCTCAACATGTAGGTTGCGACCCACAGGAAGTGTATTAAAGGGTCACAGCATTAAGAAGGTTGAGAACCACTGGCCCACATGAAAGAGACACCTACAGTAACAATGGCTTAAACCAGATGGAAGATTATTTCTCTCTGAATCAACAGTAGAGACATAGATAAGCCAGGGCTAATATAATTGTTTAGGCTCGTCCTATCTTTGTGCCACCCCAGGGGACCATCCTTCTCTACCTGGTCCATCACGGGGCACCACTGCATTCTTGTTCCAAGCAAGAGGATGAAGAAAGGGAAGAAGAAGGCATCTACATCACCTCTCTGCAATTAGTTGAGGCTAGTTTAAGCTACTACACTCAGGAAGCACCAAAAATAGAGCAGCTGAAACATGAATTTCATTTCTCTCTTATATAACAGTTTAGGACAGGTGGGTAGGCTCCGTTCCACAAGATGATCCAAGGATCCAGCCTGGTGGGATGCTCTGCCATCCTAACTACGTGGCTTCCGTGTCTGGGTCTAAGGGAGTTGACTCTAACCACCAACAACTTCCAGCCAAGAAGAAAGGAATAAAAAGAAGACAGGGAACCTGCCTTAAGGATATGAGTTGCACATAGCAGTTCCCCTCACATACCACTGGCACAAAATTAGTCAAATGTTCATACCCAGCTAGAAGGGAGACTGGAAATGTAATCTTTATTCTGGCTGGCCACTGAGTAGCTAAAAATTCTACTGCTATATAAACAGTGTGGCTTTTGTTTTGCTCTACATGTGTGTTTGCTGGTTCCTCTGAATATTTTCTAATTTTTCTATCATGAATAAAAACATTAAAAAAAACAAGCTTTTATTTGTAGAAATGAAAAGCATTTTTTTCAACCAAGCTCCTACTAATCCTCAATCTAGAGAGAGTACCTGTACGTCTTCCTTCTTAAAAGGTCTTTCTTGAAAATGATAGATAAAAAATATATAATATAGATACATATAATGTTATAGGTCAAACTTCCTTAATATCTAACTTTGATGTCCCTCTTTTAAATCACAGCTAACCTAATCATAAAACTACTCTTGTGTGAGGATTTAAAACGTACCAAGCACCTTCACATATGAAATACAGGACAGAAAAGGTATCCGAAGCAGCAAAATTATTGGAGTGGCATTTCCTGGAGCAAGATGCCACTACAGCCTGTGTGGGCTTCTCAGACACCTGCTAATGGCAATGTGATTACAGAGAACTCAGTTCTTCTGGGAACAAGGACATTTCCCTGGACAGTTCCCTGTGAGGCAGTAGCTTTGGTCCATAGATACATGCACTATATTCCTTCAGTCTTGGGACAAAATGCATGCTGAACCAAAGCCCCACTAAAACTCTGTAAGCTACTGTATCCTAGCCTCTGTACGTATCAGAGATCAGCAAGATCAGTTATTCCTATAACCTATCATACTTTTTCATGTCAAAATGACTTTGAAATAATATGAAATGGTGGCATTAAACAAAAAGTCACATTTAAAGGAAAATAACTGATCTTACTTCTTACTGTGGGGGTGTCACAGTTTCATAAAAGTTATATACCTTATTCCTAGAAAAACGCAATATTTATAAAAATGAGAGAAGAATTCATGTTACCTCCCCAAACTCTTTCTTGATCTCATATGGGGCATAGAGATTAAATATTCAAAGCTAGTCTGAAAGTCAAGGTTCCTGGGCTACACACAAGAACTACTGAATCTCAGGGACAGATCTGTAGGAATCTGCCTTTTAATAAGCATCTTCCAGGTGATTTTATATATATATAACGTTATATATATATATAAAACGTAAAATTCCCAAGCAAAGATTCCATGAAATAGAATATCAAATTTGATAATTAAAAAGAAGAAGCTAATACTTTATCTTTGTCAAAGTACATAAATACTTTTGTGTGCTAAATGTGTGCAGACACAGTCTTTAGAGCATCCACCAGAGGCCAGTGTAGGATTATTCCCTGAGCTAATACATAGAGTCTCACACTCATTTGCCATGCAGGGTGTACACTGTACAATATGTGCTATACAGCTACACAGCTGCTTTTAACCACTTCTAGGAATAAGATATGAACAACTCATACTATAGACAATATTTTACATATTTTATGTTTAGATTCAAGAATTCTTATAAAATTTTGATATTTCTCTTTCACATCATAAATAGTCCCCCAATTATAAAACTTTATATTTGATGAAGTCTTTAAAATTTGCCAAGTAACTTCTTGAGTATTTTAACATCTACTTTACACCACAACCATATGAGACATACTTAACAGGCAGAAGTACACCTGGTTTAAACACCTGGTTTATAGATTCGGAGAGTAAGCAATAGGCCTGTGGTCTCAAGAAATCAGTGTATGCTTGAAGTAGAACCCAGGTCTTCTGAACTCAAAGAATCCCATTACCCTGACCCTGCCCACAACATAATGGGAACCATAAAGGCAGTAAAATCCTCATAGAACTAAATCTCTCCAACCTAAAAGACTTTCCTTTACCCTGAGATGATGCCCTTTTGCCCACCTGCCCAAAAATCGCATCCACAAAAGACAACCTCTTTAATTCACTTGGGTTGGACAGCATTAAAGGGAGTAATTTTTCCCTCTCATTTATAAATAAATACTTCGTAGGAGTTTTCAAACTTTCTGAAGTAGAACATCTTCTGAACACATTTGTAATTATATAAGCCTCAAAACACTAGCATAAGGCCTTAGAGCAACTCAAAAGCAAACTTAAAATTATATAAGTCTTTCATGTTCTCTCTTGTTTTCAAGGAATTCTAGGACGGCCCTCATTTTAAAAAGAAAAAAAAAGTTTGAAGTATCATAAAGCAGAAAAATGTCTGAAAATTCACTGTTCTAGTCATTTTTATTGCTCTTTTCTCACATCATAGAATGTATATTCAATCTAAAACTGGGACCTTAAAACCAAAGGCACATTGGTTTTCTATTTTATCAGCACTATGCAAAGAGTAGTTAATACTGCCTTACCAATCAACCTCTAATAATACGCTCTATAAACATGCAGGCTGCTATTCTGCCTCACACGTGTAGAGCACTGGAGAATGACACCACCCCACAGAAGCAGACAGCAATAAATACAGATGACATATTGGTGGATGAATTCTTCTAGGGCAGGGACTCTGCTTCCTTCCAGTATTCTAAGATTCTAGTCGATGTTTAACACACAGCAGGAATACCCAATACTGAAATGGCCTCAACATTAGGAAGAGCCGGACTGACCCTATAGGTAGGGACGGAACACAATATCCAGAATTAGATGACTGGCTATAACTCCTTTTTCTAATAAAAAGAAGACTACAAAATCTTAACACAAAAGACAAGCTAAATGCAGAAAACATATGAAAATGGCATAACGATTCCTCACAAAGAGTG
This sequence comes from Arctocebus calabarensis, assembly GCA_963573935.1. Taxonomy (NCBI): domain Eukaryota; kingdom Metazoa; phylum Chordata; class Mammalia; order Primates; family Lorisidae; genus Arctocebus; species Arctocebus calabarensis. Next base: position 6,832 of record CAUYON010041370.1, on the reverse strand, counting down.
CAAGAATGAGTTGACTGGCATACGTAAATCTACCTCCTCTACCATGAAAAAAAAAAAAACTGAAAGTCACATAGTAGACAGATTGTGGTTTGACTTTCATAAAAGGAAGATATGTTTGGTTAAAACAAAGTTTCCTGCTTGTATCCCTTTGGGGTTAGCTGACCATTTCAAAGAAAATATTATCGTTCCATGGCTGAAAAAACATTTTGCTAAAACCATTCAGATTTAAATATGTGCCCAATCACCTGAATTCCAGAGGACACAATCTTATGACCACCTCAGTTTCAAGTGGAACCATTTGTCCTTTTCCTTAAAATAATGACTTATCTAACATCAAGGAGTAAAAATAATAAATGAAGTTAAAGACAAATGCATACAAAACAAGTACACACTCACTTGATGTTGTTTCAATTGGCTATTTAAAGTTTGCTAATAACCATTCTAAAAGTTTATTTGGCTATTACTAGTTCTCTGCTCATATTTTATAAAAGTTTAAAATCCCATTTGCCTAGCTGAATTAAAAAGTTCAATTCTCTAATTTATACATTCACATAAAATATATCATATGTAAAATACACAAAATGAAAAGACAGAGGATGGAAGAACATTCTTCTTTTATTTATAGAAAAACCAAACTTTTAAGAAATTCTCATATCTTCACTGAGAGAGTATTCTAGAAAAGATATTTATTGGAACAAAATACTACACATTAAAAACACTGCTGAAAATAAATTTAATGATTATAATTCAAAATGTCATACATATGTAAACACATTTTCTTTCCTTATCCAATTACAACTAAACTATAGCAGAAACAAAAGAAAAAAAGTGATTATCTATGAACTAAAATATTCATGTTTGGAATGAATATGAATTGTAACAACCTCAGCTGAAGATTTATGCTAATACATCTAAAACAAAGTGGCTCGATCAGCTCAAAATCTGTCATGATTTGAGAGGGAAAATTTCCTCATGCAACTGAACCAGCAATTTTCTGTGTTTCATAATTTGTCAATTTGTTCCCTAAGTGTAGTGATTTAGTGATGACAAAAGAAATAGAGAAACAAATGAAAATTGCTTAATTATAGTTTGCAGATGTTCCCCCCAAAAGAAAAAACAGGTTAATGCTGCTGATCCTGTCCCTTCCATAGGACTCAACTACAAATTAGTTCACTTTGCTTAATACTTTTTTTCTCCTTCAATATTCTATGTGGTGTTTGATGTTAAGCTGTGATAAAGAGGTCATGCAGTCAGCAACTGAATTTATGATCGATATAAAATTACCAACTTTTTTTTTAACCCTTTTACTCTTTTCAGCAATACCAAAAAAAAAAAAAAAACACACACACACACATCAATAAAAAGCTTTAAAATAACACTGCTTCCTTACTCTCTCCCTTGGGATGCCAGATTAATTAATGTTTTTTAATTGCCTCCCTTTACTAGCAAGTCCTCCTATGATGCTTTCTACAAATTTCCCTTGTGTTAACATTATACTCGTGGCCTGTGTCCCAGGGCCTGGGTCTTCAGTTAAAGTCAGTTTATTGCTATTTGCTCTGTTATTTTCAATTGCGCTCTTCGCTATTAAATTCACATTTGCAAAAGTGCTTCCTGAGTTACCTTTTTTTTTTTTCTTAACGCAGCTAACGGAAAAAAAGGAAACAGAAAGGCGCTGAAAATGGCCTGTGAACTAAAAACACCACTCAATAGTCAGCAGGGAATTAAATGACTGATAACAACAGCCCAGAAAACGTGGCTTCAGTGCCACCTGGAAGCGTCAAGCTGGCCGGTTCGTTTCCAACTTCCTCTGGCAGGCAATCTGCCAGTTGCAAGGGTATCAAAACAATGTTAAGCCCTCTGGTCTCTATCTAATGCGCGGCAGAAAATAACTGCAAAGGGCTACACAGCCAGGATTATTTTTCTTGTTGTGTTTTCTTTTATGAGAGAAAGCTGTTTTTATGCTCTACTGAAATTCCTTTCCTGCTCTGAAATTGGTAAGAAGACCAGCTGCTTTCTATATTTTTCTATGTGGTATTTTTCTACAGCAGATTTTAAATTCATTCTTCAGCCTGGGAAAAGCCTCTTTGTACCCTCCCCCCAGAAGTTTAAAGATGTTATTTCTAACATTTGGATTCAAAATAGCTTTGGGGACCAAAATGATACGTCAACATAGGGAAATGTGTTGTTTTATGTGCTGTCACCCGTTTCATTTTTAATTACATTTTTTTGAAGCTGTCAAGTCTGAGGAGTGATATTCCTTTGGCTGAAATGACAACTCAAAATTTATCAGTACAGAAGTATAAACCAAATCCCAACCCAAGATTCATAGGTCTTGACAGAACATTCACTTAATAAGGAAAAAAATTAAAAGACTCCTGAAATGAGAGCTGTGTAACTTGGAAGGAGTCTCTTGGCCTCTGTGGGCCTCAGTATCTCCCAGGCGAAGCACTCAGGCCTCTCCTTTGACTCTTTCCTTCTTCCTAATCCTAACAGTTGCCCCTAACTAACGTGCTATCTGTCGTTCAGTCATTCCTTCCCTTGCAGCATCTCCTGGGCCCGTTTGCTTTCCACTTCCTCCTCCCCTGCCCCAGGGCAGACCTGCACCCCTGTCCTGCTCAGCCTCTCAGCCTCCCGGACTCCAGATGTTTCCTTTTTTGCCTCTCCCTTTCTGAATCACTTGCAATGTGTGTCATTGTTTGTCACTTGTTTTTAAATTCTACTAGGGCTCCCAGTTACCTAATATGTCAAACCCAAACTTGGGGCCTCCTGACACATTCTCCTTTGTGGGCTATCCCTCTGTGCCTGGCCATTACGTGCGGATAGTCTTCAGGGCTGGACCTGAGGCCTTCCTGCCTGCCAGCCACTCTGCCTTCCTTTATTTTCATTTATTCAAGAAATATTTTTTAAACATCTACTCATTCCATACTACCAGACATTGGTTTGGGCACCAGAGTACTAGTGGTGAAGAAACGGAAAAAGAAATCAGCCCACGTGGAACGTATACTCTAGAGAAGACAGAATCAAGTGTATTTTGAGGTAGCACGTCCATCCCTATGGCTCCTGTTATCCACATGACAGTAACTCCAAGGTCTCGAGAACTGCCCAGAGCGCTAAGGAAGGCGGAGGAGACAGTGGTGCTGACCATGGGCTTTGTAGTTACACTGTCTAGACCAATAGTCCAACTCCATCTCTTCTAAGAGCACCAGGCATACTGGACTAGGGCTCCATCTTTACGACCTCATTTAACCTTAATTATTGCTATAAAGACCCCTGCCTCAAAATACAGTCAACAGTGGGGGTTAGGGCCTCAACATACAAACTGAAAGAGCACACAATTCAGCAAGTTATTGAACCTTAAGTCTTCGTCTCCTCACCTTTAAGTTAGGATTAATAAAATAGTAAGAAATAAAATGCAAAAAAAGGGCCAGGTGAGGTAGCCCACACCTATAATCTCAACACTTTGGGAAGCTGAGGCAGGAGGATCACTTGAAGCCAGGAGTTCAAAACCAGCCTGAGCAATACAGTGAGATACCCCCCCATCTCTACAAATAATTTTTTTTAAAAAACTAAATTTTTTTAAAAATTGCATGCACCTGCAGTTCCACCTACTCAGGAGGCAGAGACAGGAAGATCACATGAGCTCAGGACTTCTAGGCTACAGTGAGCTATGATCAAGTCACTGTAGCCTGGGTGACAAAGACTCTATCTCTAAAAAAAAAGTTAAAAATATAGGTACTAGTTCTTCTTTAAAGGTTTGGTAGAATTCCGCCGTGAAGCCGTCTGGTCCAGGGCTTCTAATATGAGTTCTGTTGCACAGTCCGTGCCAGCACAGACAACTTGAAATATCAATGAAGTATTCGGGAAGGGTGTGGCTAAGAAACACACAGTACATCAATGGTTTGAGAAGTTTTGTTCTGGTGATTTTAATTTTGAAAATGTGCCATGTGGGCCATTAGTAGTACAGCTAATAAAGGAAAAGGCCACAGTAGACTTTAAATACTGACATTTTGTAACCCCTGCTGAATTGACGTTGATAGCAGCTGACAACAGAAAGGACACTAGAAATTATGTGGACTCAATGCTGCTGCATCATAATTCCTGAAATATTGCTAATTTTTGGAATGTCACATATAACCCATAACTAAATACAAGCAACAAAATCCATTCTCCTTTCAAAATGAAAAAAAACAAAAAAACCATAGAAATTATTCATGTCATGCTTCCTCTTCACTAATGTAACTGAGAGAGCTACAGAACTAGAGGTTTTCTTGTTATTTGAACTAACTCATGTACTGCGGTAACTCTTTGCCTACATTATTAATTTAATTCTCATAGCAACCCTATTGTGGAAGTTTCTTTTATTATTCTCATTTTGCCCAGGAGGAAACTGAAGCTGGGCAAGTTAGGCTGCCCTGTCGTAAGTGACAGAGCTCAGTAAGGGTCTGCTGGACTCCAAAGACCATGATCTTGGCTACTCTGCTACCACTAGCTCCATTTTGTTGCCAACAGTTGCTCCCCACACTACCATTTTGGTGATTTAGATCACTATGTTCTACACAGTTTTGGTGGAATACCTGTGAGCACCCATCCAGAAAAGTCAAACACCTGGACGTTTTTAAAAAAATTTTTTTCTACCTTTCTTTCTTATTCTAAGGGAATAAGCCTGAAAATCGTCAGTATACCATGTGAAATGTGGGGCCTATCAGGGTTCCCAATGAGGGCTGCATCATCAGCAAAACCTGAGGTGCTTATTAAAAATACATGTTCCTCAATCCCACCCGAGACATTTTCAGAATCACGAGGTATTCTCCAGGAATTCCAGGTGTCTCTGGTGCAGACCAATTAGAAACCTAGATATACCCAACATATCAGTTTATTGAAATAATAAATTAACATTCTCTTCTTTCTTCAAAATGAGAGTTTACTGTAATAAAATTAGAACTTAGGCACACATTTCAGATTTTAGCAGCTGGTTCCAACTGTATTATGGGATTAATAAAAAAAAAGGTGGCATCATCAGAATTCTTTTTGTTTTTTTTTGGGGGGGGCATCATCAGAATTCTTAACCAGTAGATGGACATCAACCGATTATAGACAGTGCTAGGGGAAAATGCTCAAATTGCCCAAATGGGAAAAAAAAGTACTTGTACTTGCAAAGTTGGTTTTAAGAGAAAAAATGTGATCTGAACCATATTTTCTCATGAATTTTAATTGCAATTTTATCTTTTTATGAGTAAAAGTGCATATTCTAAAAATTAAGCAAAATTTTACCTAGGAATGTCATACACATTTGCAGAAATAAAGTAATTCTCTGATAAAAGTATAATTACTAAAATCACTAAATAACAAAACTAAACATAAATGATAGAAATTATACAGAGGGAGACTATGTAAAAGATACATATTCTGTATCATTAAATAAAGATAAAAGGTCTCTGTATCTTAAAGCTTTAAAGCTTTAAATGTGGCTTGGCGCTTGTGGCTCAAGCGGCTAAGGTGCCAGCCACATATACCTGAGTAAGCAGGTTCAAATCCAGCCTGGGCCTGCCAAACAACAATGACAAGCTGCAACCAAAAAATAGCTGGATGTTGTGGTCCCAGCTACTTTGGAGGCAGAGGCAGGAGAATCGCTTGAGCCCAGAAGTTGGAGGTTGCTGTGAACTATGATGTCATAGCACTCTACCCAGGGCGACAGCTTGAGGCTCTGTCTCAAAAAAAAAAAAGCTTTAAATGTAGAAGTTTCTTTAAATTTAGCTTGTAGTTGTCTCTTCAAGGCCCTTAACTTATAAGTCAGATGTAATTGGTCTTGTGAACAACTCCTAAAATTTTTTTTTTTTTTTTTTTTTTGAGACAGAGCCTCAAGCTATCACCCTGGATAGAGTGCTGTGGCATCACAGCTCACAGCACCTCCAATTTCTGGGCTCAAGCAAGTCTCCTGCCTCCGCCTCCCAAGTAGCTGGGACTATAGGCGCCTGCCACAATGCCAAACCATTTTTTGGTTGCAGCCGTCACTGTTGTTTGGTGGGCCTGGGCTGGATTCGAACCCACCAGCTCAGGTGTATGTGGCTGGTGCCTTAGCCCATTGAGCCACAGGCACCGAGCCCCTAAATTTGTTTTAATGAGGTTACTTGAATGGTCTATCCCAGAAATGCATCTTTTTTTTTTTTTTTTTTGGAGACAGAGTGTCATTTTGTTGCCCTCAGTAGAGAGCTGTAGCATCACAGCTCACAGCAACTTCAAACTCTCAGGGTCAAGTAATCCTCCTGTCTCAGACTCAAAAGCAGCTGGGACTATAGGCGACTACCACAATGCCCAGCTATTTTTAGAGTCAGGGTCTCACTCTTGCTCAGGCTGGTCTTGAACTCCTAAGTTGAAGCAATCCATCCACCTTGGCCTCCACGAGTGCTAGGATTACAGGAGTGAGCCACCGAGCCCGCCTCCAGAACTGCTTGTTTACTGATTACTTAATATCTTTTTAAATGCTTTATGTAAATAAAAGAAATTTGACTCTTTCATCTAGTGCTGGTTGTAGGATACTACAAGGTGTTCAAAGGTTCCATAAAAGGTAAAAGGTTATAAAGTTCCACAACTTACTATTTCCTTAACAGATGTAGATTTTTTACATTGTATATTACATTAAGTACTTTATAATTCATTTTTATTTTGGAGACAATTCACTTTGTTGCCCTTGGTAGAGTGCCATAGCATCAGAGCTCACAGCAACCTCAAACTCTTGGGCTTAAGTGATTCTCTTGTTTCAGACACCCAAGTAGCTGGGACTACAAGTGCCCACCACAACACCTGGTTATTTTTTTGTTGTAGTTGTCGTTGT
>CAUYON010041368.1:0-22173 GCA_963573935.1 Arctocebus calabarensis | reverse complement strand
GTTCCTTCCTTCCTTCCTTCCTTCCTTCCTTCCTTCCTTCCTTCCTTCCTTCCTTCTTTCTTTCTTTATTTCTTTCTTTCTGTCTCTCTCTCTCTTTCTTTCTTTTTCTTTTCTTTTTTTTTTTTTTTTATAGAGTCTCACTATGTCGCACTTGGTATAGTGCTGTGGCGTCACAGCTCACAGCAACCTCCGAATCCTGGGCTTAGGCAATTCTCTTGCCTCAGCCTCCCAAGTAGCTGGGACTACAGGTGCCTGCCACATGCCCGGCTATTTTTTTGTTGAGGGCCAGGTTTGAACCCATCAGCCTCGGTGTATGTGGCTGTCGTCGTAACTGCTGTGCTATGGGTGCTGAGTCAGCCATCTAGCATTTTCATCACATCCAAACAGGCACATTTATGTATCTATCTATCTATCTATGTATTTATTTATGAGAAAGAGTGCCACTCTGTTACCCTGGATAGAGTACCATAGCATCATAGCTCACAGCAACCTCAAACTCTTGGGCTTAAGTGATACTCGTGCCTCAGCCTCCTAAGGGTGAGGACCCTCCAGCTGGGACTACAGGCACCTGTCACCATGCCCAGCTAGTTTGTCTATTTTTAGTAGAGACAGAGTCTCATTCTTGCTCAGGCTGGTCTCAAACTCCTGAGTGCAAGCAATCCATCCTCCTTGGCCTCCCAGGGTGCTGGGGTTACAGGTGTGAGCCACTGCACCAGGCCAAACCGGTGCATTTTGAAAAGAAGCATCCTACCACTGTCCTCCATGGGTAACCCCTACAGTTTTGATGTAAATCGGAGACAGTAGTAAAATAAACATGATCCCAAAGCGATATTTGTGAGTTGTAGTCAGGTTTAGTCTCCTGTCCAGGCTCTGAGCCCAAGGCAGGTCTCTCTTCACAGAAGGCCTCAGGATGGACCTGGGGAAATTATGTCATTTGCTGTACGGAGCCTCAGCCTCACATCTCCACCTGCCTCGTTCTCCCTGGTGTGTGGGTGGGTCTAACTGTCCCCACCTTGGCCTTCAGCCACATGCCTGCTTCTGCTGCCCTTGGACTAGCTGCCCCTCCTTTGCTAGTATTTTAAGCAAAATAGTATTTATTTATTGATTTTTATCAGTACATTCTAATGTGCTGGTTAATGGGGTATAGGTGATAATTTGATACATGCACACAATGTGTACTAATGCAATCAGGATAATTAGCATATCCATCACCTCATACGTTTATTGTTTCTTTGTTTTGGGAACATCTCAAATCTTTTCTTCCAGCCATCTTGAAATACATAATATCAACTATAGTCACCCCACTGTGCTGTCAAACACTGAAGCAGTGTTTTTCAACCTTTATTTAAATCTCACGGCACACTTGAACCTATAGTTAAACTTCTGCAACACGCTTACATTATGTTGATCAAATAAGAGTGAAATAAAAATGAATACACTTACTTTGCTTTCTTTCAAAAATTGGGCCGGGTGCAGTGGCTCAAGCCTGTAATCCCAGCACTCTGGGAGGCTGAGGCGGGTGGATTGCCCTAAGCTCAGGAGTTTGAGATCAGCCTCAGCCAGAGTGAGATCCCGTATCTAAAAATAGCCAGGTGTTGTGATGGGCACCTGTAGTCCCAGCTACTCGGGAGGCTGAGACAAGAGGATTGCTCGAGCCCAAGAGTATGAGGTTGCTGTGAGCTGTGACAACAGGACACTCAACTGAGGGTGACAAAGTGAGACTCTGTGTCAAAAAATAATAATAATTCAAGGATCTTTACAAATTTTCTAGGCAGACCTAAGATCTCCTCACATCACAGCAGTGTGCCGCAGCACACAGGTTGCAAATCACTGGTCTAGGACTTAGTACTTCTAACACCCGTGTGTGTCCCCGTGAACCAACCCTCTTCCTCCGCCTCCTCAACCCACACACAGGCACACACGTGTACCCACACATCCCTCCAGACTCTGGTAACCTCCCTTCCACTCTCCACCTCCATGACATCAGCTATTTTAGTTCCCACATCAGAGTGTCAATTGCAGTATTTGTCTTTTTCTACCTGGCTTATTCCACTTCGCTCATGACCTTCAGTTCCACCTTTGCTGCAGCCATGACACGATTTCACCTTTTTGATGACTGAATAGTGTTCCTACAGGTCTCCATACCACATTGTCTGTATTTGTTCATTTGTTGACGGACACTTAGGTTGATTCTGTTTTCTATCTATCTTTGTTATTGTGACTAATGCTGTCATAGTCAGAGCATACACTTCTGACATACTGATTTCTCTCTCTCTCTTTTTTTTTTTTTTTTGAGACAGAGTCTCTCGATGTCACCCTCAGTAGAGTGCTGTAGCATCACAGCTCACAGCAACCTCAAACTCCTGGGCTCAAGTGAGTCTCTTGCCTCAGCCTCCCAAGTAGCTGGGACTCCAGGCACCCACCACAACGCCCAGCTATTTTTTCGTTGGAGTTGTCGTAGCAGGCCTGTTGTTTAGCAGACCCAGGCTGGGCTGGAACCTGCCAGCCTCAGTATATGTGGCTGGCGCCCTGGCCACTGAGCTATGGGTGCTGCCCATGACATACTGATTTCTCAACTGGGTGCAGTAGTTCACATCTGTAACCCCAGCACTCTGAGAGGCTAAAGTGGAATGACCCTTGAGCTCAGGAGTTGAGACCAGCCTGAGCAAGAGTGAGACCCACTTCTCCACTAAAAATAGAAAAAAAAGCCATGCATTGCGGTGGGCACCTGTAGTCCCAGCTACTTGGGAGGCTGAGGCAAGAGGCTTGCTTGAGCCCAAGAGTTTGAGGTTGCTGTGAGCTATGATGATGCCATAGATTCCACCCAGGGTGACAGAGTGAGACTCTATCTCAAAAGAATTACTGATTTCCTTTACTTTGGATACATACCCAATAGCGATGTTTTTCTCCCCCCACTCCCTTATCCAAGTTCCGTGGGATAGTGGCCCAGTTTGACCACTTGCATTGAAGCCCTGGTCTCAGGCTCTGAGTTCTGGAAAACATGGAATAAAATAGTGTCTTTGTAGCACCTAGCATGGCCTTGTGCACTCCAAAGGCATGAGTCCTGTGACCCTGGCTCTGGCACTTGGTAACCGTGAAACCTGGAACAGGCCAATTAGCATTTCTAACCTGGTTTGCTCACGTGAAAGAGGGTAACTGAGTTTACCTTACAGGGTTGATGGGAGGATAAGTGAGCCCGTGGCTTACGGTGACCAATTGAAGGGAAAGGCTGTGGTTCCTGCTGGTTTGAACCTGAGGACAGTCCCTCCCAGCCCTGCCAATGCTGGAGCCTGGCTTCTGGCTTGGTGGTGATGGTTGGCAGTTCAAGTGTGACAGCTGCCGACAGGGGACACCCCACCTGCCTTTGCAGAACACACCCGTAAACTGGCCAGTGCTCGCCCGGCTGTCTTCGGGGTGAGGGCCCAGCTTGGTGCATGGTTTGAGATGTTGAAGTGGCCAGTTCTGGGAGGAAGGTTCAGATTCAAGAGGTCTCCGGGCAGCTGTCATCTGGCTGATGAAGGCTTCTTGGAGCTCCCTGCCCGGCCACTCCTGCAGCCACTGGCGACCGTGGCTCCCGGCTCCTTCCTGAAGGGGAGTCTCGAAGCTACGGCTGGAGTCCTCTCGCACTGTGTCCTGCTCTGTTCTGCCCTGGCCTGCTTTTCTCCCTGCAGCCCCCACATGAGCACCCAGCAGCAGTCCCAGCGGCTCCCTCTCCCGGCCTCCTTCTCTTGGACACGCAGCCCTCCACTTCTCTGCAGCCTCCTGTCTTCCTCCATGAGCTGCTTCACGCCCCTGTCCTGAGTCTACCCCATCCCTGTGGGGGTGTCTCTCCCACATAAACCTCACTCCTCACCCCCGGGCCTGTGCTCCTGAGTGTGCACCTCCCTCCCTTGGGCTGTGGATCCCTAGAGGGCAGGGGCTGGTCTCTGCCACCTGCCCAGGCCAGAGTGCAGGGAGCAGGAGCCAGCACTGGCTCCCTGGTAGCCTTGCCCCGCTCTGCCCAGGTGTGGATCGAGAATCCTGAAGTTTGGCCGCAGATGAGTGAGGCTCATCTCCAGACGCACTGGCCTGGCTATTGGTCTCAGGCAGACTCGGGGCCGCCTCGGGGCCTTTGTGCTTGCTGTCCACTCGGCAGGAACGCCCTTCCTTCCTCTCGCTGCTCAGGTCCGGCTCATGCTCAGCCTCCGTAGAGACTCTCCCGGCCACCCACTCTGCCTCTCCTCTGCCTGTGTCTGAAATGACCCAATGTCAGCATCTTCTTCTCAATGGTGCGTGCTCTGTCTCTCCTCCAGAACGTAAGCTTCACGAGGACCGACCTGCCCATCCTGTGTCCACTCCCCTGCCTGCTGGACCATAGGAGGCTTCCGTATGTACTTCAAGAATGAATGAATGAGCCCATTATGAGCAAACTGGCAGCTGTCTCTCTCATCCCACCCAAAGCCTCAAGACAGGGCAGGCATGTGGCTCTGTCACAGATGACGGCAGTCACAGAGGGCCACCAGCGGGAGTGACAGCCTGGAGCTGATGCTACTACTGTCCTTCCCAAGCTAGCTCCACTACCCCCTGCCCACGGACACCTGATGGGGCCCCGTCCTCTCCCCTAAGCTGACACCGCAGCGGTCAGAACCACGAGGGTTTCTCTTGGATGTAAAACTTGTCACTCAGCAGCTCGTGCCCAGCCTCGGGTGTGGCAGAGCCCCACTGCCGCCTCCGGTAGCCCCAGTGCTGGGCCCAAAGGTGGGTGAGCCATGGACCCTGCAACTCCTGGTCCAGATTTCCCCCTGTGTGTCCTGACGACCGGAGCGCTGGCCTTTATCAGGAAGAAAACCGGCTATGATTTCATAGTATTCTCCTATTTCCCCCTTTGCCTGAGATCCAGGCTGGGATGCTCCTGGGAAAACCGCAGGAAGGTAAAGGTGGGCTTCGCTACAAGGTACACTCAAGCAAATCCTCAATGAACCAAGACGCACCTTCCCAGAATGATGATTTTTAGAAAGAAATACAGTCCAGGACTAATTTTTTTTTTTTTCATAGAGACAGAGTCTCACTTTATCACCCTCGGTAGAGTGCCGTGGCGTCACACAGCTCAGCAACCTCCAACTCCTGGGCTTAGGCGATTCTCTTACCTCAGCCTCCCGAGTAGCAGGACCACAGGTGCCCACCACAACACCCGGTTATTTTTCTGATTTGCAGTTCAGCCGAGGCTGGGTTTGAACCCGGCACCTTTGGTATATGGGGCTGGCGCCCTACTCAATGAGCCACAGGTGCCGTCCTAGGATTAATTTTTTAAAAGCTTAGTGTGATTAGGCAGGTTTTTCTAAAAAAAAAATTCGAGAGGGGAGGGAGTTACTTTAAATTGTTTTTTATTTTTTAAAACCTACTATCCAAGATTATATGATAGTGAGATGGCAAATTTTAACAGCTTTATTGAAAAACAATGCACAAGGAAATATCACAGGTGTACAATTTAATGTCCTAGATATATGTGAACACTGCGATATCATCGCTAAAATCAAGGTAGGAGTCAGAACCCAACACTTCCCAGAATTTCTTTGATTTTTTTTGTAGGGGGGGGGAGGTAAGAAGGCATAACGTGAAATCCAAGTTCTGGACAAATCCTGAGTGCACAGTAGCCTGTGTGTTGGTGTTAACTTATAGGTACTGTGTTGGATAGCAGAGCTCTCAAACTCGTTCATCCAGCAAAAATAAAATTTAATACTCATTGATTTTTTTTTAATATGGTGTGTAGGCAACTATTTCTTTCCTTCCTCCAAGCCCAGAGCTCTTCCTTTGGGGTTCTCAGCCTTGGGATTGAACCTGCCCGCCCATCGTGCTGGGACCCACACAAACACTCCTCCTGTTGCTACTGAGGGTGGCGACACCACTGTCCAGGGCCCTGACGTTTGCATCAGGCGCCCTCCTGGCTGCGGCATTGGGAGTCTCTGCTTCCTGAGGGACTGAGTCTGGGTCTTGGTGGCCGTGGACTCACACATGTGGGGACACAGCGTGCAAATGGGTCTCTGGCTCTCTCCCTCGTTTGTGTTAAACTGAGTTCTCTCTGTGATTCTTACATCGAAAAATAAAGGTTTTTCCATTAAAAAAAAAGTCAGACTTTCATCCTTCTGTTGAATGATTGGGAGGTGAGGCTGCTCTGGGCCTCCGGCAGTTCGCTGGCTGGAGCCGGGCATCCCTCCTCCTGCGTCCTGCTTGCTCCGACCCCACCTGGCGCCTGCGTCTGTGACCCTGGCGTGCGACAATCACACCTCTCAAACATTGCCCTGGAGAGACCCTGGATCAGAGATCGTCCCTCTACAATTAGGCAGTGTCTGGAACATGGTCAAGCTTCCCACATAAGCACATTTCTTTGAAAGCTTATATTTCACCTGGAAAACACCATGTTTTCCATTTTATTATATAACACCGCCATGCAATTTAATTAGATTTTTTTTCTTCCTGAAGCGTGGAGTAAAGCTGTCCCTCCAGGATGACACACCAGGACATTCTGAGGCTTCGAGTGTCCAAAGGGAGCAAGCCCAGGGTGCCTTCTCTCCAGCCAGGGCCCTCTCTGCCTTGGTCTTCATCACATCTTTAGTTCCTTTCTGGAATCTTCTTAGTTATTACCTTGTCCCTTCATAATGAGAAATTAAATGCTCTACTTAAGTTCTTTCCTGAAAACTTCAAGTTAATAACTTAGGGACACTTTTATTTTTTTTGTAGTTTTTGGCCGGGGCTAGGTTTGAACCCGCCACCTCCGGCCTATGGGGCCAGCACCCTAATCCTCTGAGCTACAGGCACCGCCCACTTAGGGACACTTTTTATAATCAGGAATTCAATGCTGTTAATTTCAGGGGGTCAGTCTGGCCTTCAGAGCTACAAACCTCCCTGGGCTTGCCCATGGTGACTGTTTGGGAAGGGGTCAGATCCCAACAACCACACACGGGGGCTGGCCGCCCGTGCCAGAAGCTCCTGGGCATCCCACACTCAGCACGCACAGTGCTGCCCTGGACTCTTTGGCGGGTTATGGCTTATGAAGGTTCTGGAGAGTTCAGACGCAAATCGATAGCGTGCATTAAAAAGGAGTGTGAGCTAACAAAGGTGCTGCTGGGTCATGCATCTTAAAACGGCTTCTTGGGGACTTTAATTGTCGGGACGTTCAGGAGAAGAATATGACCTTACGGGGCATTTTCCAGAATAGAATAGTCTATATATTAAAAGGCAGCAAATGATTCATAACTGGTTAGCGGCTGGGCCTATGGGTCCATCTTTCCCAAGTGGATTTTTTTCCTCTGCATTGCAAACTCTTACATTAAATTGTGATAAATGAAGAGTGGGGGGCTACTCATACAAATCAATGACTCGAGTGTGAGTGTCATTAGCCTGAGAGATGCGGGCAGCGGTCAGTCCCATAAATCATGTGATGATCTGCTGTCTGCAGCACCATGCGAGCAAGCAGGCGCATTAGGGAGGTTAAGGAACGAAATTAATCTGTGCGTTTCCCTCTCCCTCCCCGGCCTCCTTCCCCATCACCTGGTCATACGGAAAGAATTAAAATCACATGATCCCAACTAAACCAGCTCCAGAACAGTAAATTGGTTAAGTTTGACTTCACCTTTCAACTCCGAGTTAATTATGTATTAGGGGATTAATTTATTCACAGGCTCCGGGAAGAATAGGCGAGACCCGCCCGGGCCGTGCGTCCAGGTGCCGAGGTTATTAATCGCTCTGGCTCTGCCATGGGCTGTCCGGGCAGACCTTGGGGGGGTGTGGTGGGGGGAGGTTCGATCTCGTCCTGCTCTGAGGACCCAGCCGGCCCACACCTGACGCTGCTGCCTGTTTGGGCTTCGGGAGACGCCGCGGTTCAGGACACACAGGGATGCCTGTGACGCTTGGCTGCTGGAGCATCTCAGAAGCCTGGACGGGAGGAGCCTTTGCAGGGGGTGCAGTCAGAGGCCACTTCAGGTGAGAACAGGTGTCCCTCCAAGGGCCACCAGCCTTGGCTCCAACACCTCCAGGGAGCGGACACTCGTCACTCGCACACCTCTCCACGGCCCACATGCGGCTCCGACTCGCACGACTCTAGCGTCCTGTGTCTCCGCATTGGGGGCACGTGGACTGCACGGAGTTTTTACATCTGTCCCTCACACCTGCCCTTCTGACACCGAGGAGAGGACTCGTGTTCTCCCCGAATGTCCTGTCCCCCAGAGTGCCTCAGGACAGCCTCACCGCAGGCCTCTCGCCATTATAGGCTCCTTGTCGGGAAGTCCGTCTTGGCCCCTTTCCTTTTTTTTTAAATTTTTATTAAACCATAGCTGTGTAAGTTAGTGCAATCATGGGGCACAATGTGCTGGTTTCATATACAATCTGAAATATTTTCATCAAACTGCTTAACACAGCCTTCATGGCATTTTCTTAGTTATTATATGAAGACATTTGTATTCTGCACTTAGTAAGTTTCACCTGTACCCTTCCCTTTCTTTTTTTTATTTTCCCCAAGACAAAGTCTCATTCTGTTGCCCAGGCTAGAGTGCCATGGTGTCCGAGCTCACGGCAACCTCATATTCTTAGGCTCAAATGATCCTCCTGCCTCAGCCTCCAGAGTAGCTGGGACTACAGGCACCCACCCCCCACAATTTTTCTATTTTTAGTAGAGATAAGGTCTCATTCTTGCTCAGGCTGGTCCAGAACTCCTGAGCGGAAGCGATTCACCCTCCTCGGCCTCCCATAGTGCTGGGATTACAGGTGTGAGCCACCGTGCTGGCCTTGGTCCGTTTCCCGTGGTGCAACCCCAGGCAGTTGAGAATGAAGGTGTGTGGGATAGGTCCCAGTGGGGTTCTGGGAGATGAGTGCCAAGACAGACAGGGGAGATCCTCTCTCAGTGCCGTAAGCAGGTGCTGACTGGCTGCTGCAGCCAGCAGAACACGGAGCTCTCGTGTCCCAGCCAATGTGACCATGCACAGAATCAGCTTCTCTAGTGGCTCCAGACCTTGGAGCCGTATGAGAGACTCAGGAATGCTTGTGTGTTTGGAGTTAAAACCCAAGGATGCCGAATGAACTTGACCCTGACCTTCTGCTTATGAAATCTCGCAATGCCCAGCGTGAATGGGAGCCTGAATGCTCGGTGTGCCCAGCGCTTCTGAGCTCACGGAGTGCTTTACTCCCATGCTTAGTAATATCGTTTACTCTTCCCAGTGGCTCATGAGGTGGGTCCAAGAATTCCCATTAGATTCCTAAGGAGACCGAGGCTCTGGGAGGTCACAAACCCTGGCTGGGTGTAGACGGCTGGGGGAAGAGCCTCAGCAGCTGGAAGAACCAGTTGTCCAGTGTGGGGAGGATACGCCTCTTCCTAACGGACTGGTGGGGGCAGGTTACCTCTCTGGGCCCCAGTACAGCCCCCAGAACCAAAATGTATAAGTTGAGCTCAACATCTGAAAATTAAGAGATTTCATATAAAGGGATTTCAGTTTCTCTTGAAAACTGGGGGTCTGGGGACTAGGGTGACATTTTCCTGGAGGGGTGCTGGGCTGGTGATGAGCAATGGGTCCTCCTCAGAGGAGTCTGAGCCCCCCACAGCTGCACGAGACTCATCCTGGCCAGTAGGCTACGTCTAGATGTAACCCCAAAGGTGCCCCTCGCTGCTCAAAGACCCAATGGCAGCCCTCCCCACCATAACCCAGTAGACCCTCTTCCTGGAGTCCACCATTTCTGTCCTGCACACTCTTCTCCCTCCTCTCTGTCCACGTCCTTGGCCTTCATGTCCAGCTCAGGCCAGTTCACCAGGCAGCTCTGCTGCCCTCTTTGGCCTCCTCCCTCCTTAGAGCCAACAGGATTTTTCAACGGTTGATGCAGGAAAGAAAGTCAGAGCCAGGTGGGCCCTGGAGATACCCAGGTCCAAGTTCTGCCCACGTTTAAGACCAGAGGGGTCCCCGACCTCCTGTATCCCCAACCCCACGTCCAGACCTCCTCCTGGCCCCAGGACACCTCGTTACCTAAATGCTCTTCTTTCTTATTCTTCACTTTCGGAGAGGAAGAAAAGTAGAAAGAAAAAGTAAAATATCCAAGTCCTCAATGTGCGGAATGAACAAAGGTTATGTATGGTCATATTTATCCCAGACATTTAAAAAACTGGGGGGGGGGGAGGGCGGGAGAGGGGTGAGCTCCTGATGGGCACAGTGGAAGGGTACTTGGCACACCCCCGGGCGAGGGGCACAACTACCCCAGGGACTCTACCTATCAAATGCAACCTACCTGTGTATACCCTCACATTAACCTGAAATGAAGAAAAATTAAAAAATAAATAAATAAAAAACTGAAGGCCTTCAGAGCACCGTGCAGGGGGCTGGCTCAGCGTGCCTTCGTTCAGATCTCGGCATACCTTGCTCCCACCGTTTCTCTCTTCCCGGAGGAGCCACGACTGACTTCACGGGACAGCCTCTTAATCCCGTCCACACACTCCCATGCCTTGCACGTGCTCCTTGCAGCTCGGCATGTGTTTACATTGACATAAATCCCTTTTGCTTTATCCCAGCGCCATTGCATTTTTGAGGGCTCCCCCATCCACACCTGTAAACCCAGCTGGGCCCAATGGCATCCTATCGGGAGTACAGCAGTTCACTCCCCGCCTTGATTTCCGTGGGCGTCCCAGCTGTGTCTGATATTTCACTCTTCCCAAGGGTGCTTGGTAACAACACTTGGCATCTCCTCTGGGGTTCAGTAAGGAGGTTTGTCCGAGGTTTGCTCCTGAAAGACGCCATGGATGTCTCTCCCCACTGGGATGGAGACTTCTGGGGTTCCTCGTAAGGGACCCAGCACAGCCCCCAGTCAGTCTCACGTTGCCTTCCCTGGGACGGAGGCTCTGTCTCCCCTCCGCTCTCTGCCGAGGCTGGCACGGCTGGGCACACACCTCCCCCACCTGGCTGTGTCCCCACCCACGAGCCCCAGGGAGCCCCAGCCTTCCACCTGCTCATCTCAGGCCCATTAAACCGCTCACTTTGTGTTTCCTAATTCCTTTAAGAAATCCCAAACCTGTCTCCTCGGATGGAAATAAAATAAATATAATATCTATTGCTATCGCTTAAACACAAATTATAGTATTTTTTATTAAATACTCTCTTGTCAAATGCTTGACATTCCTCATAATAGATAAAAAAAGCAACTAAAACTAGTTATTTTCTGTTACCTTAGAGGCTCGCAATGTGGTTTGTATTGTATTTACTCGTTATGTTCCGCTTGTCGCATTTTATTAGAAGCACGTGAATTATTTCCCCTATTAAATTAAAAGGCAAGCTCCCCTCCCCCAGCTGCCCTTGAGCTTTTATAAAAGGTGAAGTCTGAGATGGGGGCCCTGGGAGAAGCCACCTGGGGATCAGGGTTACAGACCCGCTGCCGAGTCACCAGCCCTGCCCTATCGTGCATAGGCAGGCCCAGCCCCATGTTTGGAGCCTAGGTCAGGAGGATGTTCAAAAAACTGTGGTGTGGGGAGGGCACGTGTGTCATTGTTTGCCCTTACACTCTTTCACATTTCCTTAGCAGTCCTGTAAGGCAGCAGGCTGGGACTACTGTACCCATTTTACAGATTTAATTCCTAAAGAAGGGGCTTCTAAATTGTGGCCAGGCTGAGGCTGCGTCCCTGCCACCATCACACACAGGTGCTGCTTGGAGGCTGCCCTGCTAATCATTTCATGGGCAATGCCTTACTTGAGACTCGCAGACGTTCTTTGCGCTGGTAGGACTGTTATCTTGCTTCTATGTTTTTAGGTTTCTTTGTTTATTTATGAAACTGCAGCTTGTAGAGGGGATAAATGATGTGCCCATGGTTGTGTAAGCAGTAAGCACAAGACCAGAGGCTTGGGGTGGGTCTGTCTGGCTTCAGAGCCCAGCTCAGCAGCAGTGAGGGGCTACATGTTAAATTCTGGGGTCACTATCTCCTTTGACAATTGGATACAACCTCCAGTCCCTTTCTTAGGGTGCAGTGCACGGTAGCCACACAGCCAGCACTTTACGTGTTACTGCATGAGCTGCCCTTGACGGGAGAGCCTGCAGCTCATCGTGGCCCCACAGAGGCCCCATGTTCAAGGGCAAAAAACTCTGTAGCTCCTTTGACTGTTTGCATGGCCTAAATTCACTGAAGCCTGACTAAATGCTGTGACCCCTGCCCCAACTTTTCTTTCATAAACCCTCTCCAGCAGCTCTGACTCACAAGACCCAGACCTGGTGATGGGTCCAAGAGAATTTGAGAGAGTGGAGGTTTGTGTTTTGTTTCGTTTTGTTGTTTTTTAGATGAAGTCTCACTCTGTCACCCTGGGTAGAGTGCCTCAGCATCATAGCTCACAAGAACCTCAAACTCCGGGCCTCAAGGGGTCCTCTTGCCTCAGCCTCCCCAGTAGCTATAGGCACCTGCCATACCATCCAGCTAGTTTTTTCCATTTTTGTTAGAGAGGGGGGTCTCACTCTTGCTCAGGCTGGTCTTGAATTCCTGAGGTCAAGCGATGCACGTGCCTCAGCCTCCCAGAGTGCTGGGATTACAGGTGTGAGCCACCATGCCCAGCAGAGAGTTCTTTCAGGGCTGGGGCAAGACCTGGGTTTTCTCCGAGTCCTCAGTGGCTGGAAGGCTGATGCACCTGTTCTCTTTCCTCAGACACTCCCATTCTCCCAGCTGCTCCCTTCCCCCCCACCAGGGCACCTAAGGTCCCCTGCAGGCCTGCAGGCTCTCCTGTCAAGTGCCAGGGGGGACAAGCTGGACACCCTGGCAGCAAGTCCCAAAAGCTCAGTGTGCTCACCTGTAAAGTGCAAAGAATTCTGTCCAGGTCCTTCCCTGTGACTGCAAGGGCCCCGATTCCTTTACGTGTGCGGAGGGCATACATTACTGTGTTCCCCTCTCCCGATACATTCAGCCCCTGGATCCCTGCTGTGACCCGTTTTTGCTGTTTCCTCTCACAGAGAACATTCTCAGCATCCCTGATATCTGACGCGTCTCCCAGTACCAGCCACTTCACCACCTGCGAGCTGTGTAGTAACACTGCACCCTCCTCTGAGGCTCCATCCTCTACCTCAGATGCTTCCCAAGCTGTGCTGATAACACCTGGCAGTGCGGGGGGAAGGGAGCTGATAAGGCCTCATGCACATCAGAAACTGATGCCTTTTGCAGGTGACAGCCACCTTTCTCTGGAACCAGATCAAAGGACTAATAAGTCTACAGGTACCCATGTAGGAGGATTAAAAAAGAAAAAAAAAAAGACATCTTGAAATTTGTGGGGCAGAAAAGAGAAAACCAAGTGAGAAGAATGCGGTCTTCATGAATGGACTTTGTTACATTCATGTAACAAATTACCACCCAGACCACCACGGTGAAGTCCTCTTCTTCACTGGCTGATGCCCACGAATGTAAGGGCGGTTGTGGGAAGAGAAGGGGGCAGCCGGGGTGGCAGGAGCAGGTCATCCCTAAGCACGGGCAGGCTCCCAATGTTCCCTGTGCCTGGCCCACGCGGACATTTGGTCACACTGCCTGAGATGTCGGTTTGGGTTTTGTTTGTGTGTTTCCTCTGGGGGCTTCCCTCACCGTGGCAGACGCAGATCTTGAGCTGCATATGAAATCCATCGGCGGCTAAAATAGCCAGAGCTGGTCATGGCAGCGGCAGAGAGATGGGAGGCCCTGAGAGCCGGGCATGGACAGGGGGGGAAGGCGGGGGCCCAGAATGCAGTGGCACCACCCCTCCAAGTCCTTCTCCAGGATGGCGGGAGAGGCCCCCTCCGCACACAGAGGCATGGAGGGCTCAGCCCCTTCTCTGTATGGCTGGGACTCCTGACCTCTCTGTCCTTATGATCCCCCCAGGCCTGGATTTTGAGGCTGATAAAGTATTCTTGCTTTCCTCAAAACTAGACCTCCCTTCATGGTTTTGCGTTTTTGCCCTCCTCCTAGGATTGTCACTTATTTTTCCTGTTTCTTGTTTTTTCTTTTTTTTTGAGACAGAGTCTCACTCTGGGTAGAGGGCTGTGACATCATGGCTCACAGCAACCTCAAACTCTTGGACTCAAGTGATCCTCCTGCCTCAGCCTCCTGAGTGTCTGGGACTACAGGAACCTGCTACCACCCCCAAGTAGTTTTTCTATTTGGGTAGGGGATGTCACTCTTGCACACATGCACACATGCTGGCTTTGAACTGAGCTCAAGCCATCCACCTGCCTCAGCCTCCCAAAGTGCTGGGATTACGGGCATGAGCCCCCACGCACAGCCACCTTTCCTGTTTCGATTCTGTGCCTCTGTCCCGTACCCTCTTCTCGACCTCAGGGTTCTCCCAACAGCTTCTCAGACCCTGCCTCACTGCCTCCTTCTCAGATGGGGAAAGGGCTTCTCAGAACCCCCACAGGGGGGCCGATGAGCTGTAAACTGCCCATCCTGGAGGTGGCCTCTCCTCACAAGGCCGGGGCAGAACTCCCCTGGGACGTGGCACTCTCTTGGAGAACATCTTGATGCAACGCAGGGCGCTGTCTAAATCAATAAATCATAAGTCTGCTGAACGGCACTTAGGTAGATAAATGCATATGTGCTATTCACTGGGTCCACCTTCCTAAAAAGGTAATACACTCAATACCTCACTGAGCTGACATATTTCAATTCAATTGATAATGGGTTGGGATTGAGAACAGCTTAGAGGTGAATTACCTTTTAGCCATCCCTTCCAGTGGAGGGGTGCAGTCACCAACAAAATCAATGCCGAGGGATTCTTGTTGTCTTGGGCGATACCTATAGTGACTCCTAATGAAATAAACTATTGAAGCCTTTTAATCAGCCCACCTGCCTGAGAGGAGGAAGCCCTCCAGCAGGATGCTGGGCTCTAGGGACCTATTTTCCCCTTACCGGTCAACGCATGAGTGATTCTTTAATTGCAGTAATGACGTGCTTACCCTGGACCCAGATGCGCGGGTGGCAAGAGGCAGCAATTCTCTGGGGCGGGAGGGTCGGCGTGACCTCGGCTGGGGCTGTGCAGGTCCCCGCGCAGGTGCCTCTAGGTTAGGGGTCTGGTTTACTCCCAGACATGCGATAAATCTCTATTGAAAGAAAGCCCTGCGATCAACGAGGCCTGCTCTCCCTCTGAATTCCAGGGTCAGCGTTACAAAAATAGGAGCGGCTGCAGATGTGACTGCCCACGGGCTTCTTCAGCCTTCAACCTCCAGCTTTTCCCCTGTGCATCCCTCTACAAAATTAGTTAACAACGCTTTAAATATATTCAAATATTAGGAAGCCCAGGAAGGTCAGAAGCATTGCAACTGACCTAGAAGCTTTCTGCGGAGCCCCCTTTTGCATCCACTCTGGGACACGTTCGTGGCTGTCCTCTGCTGGAGTCCTTTCTCCCTCCTTGGCAACCACTCGCTGAATTCTTTGGAAATCCACCCTTCTCTCCTACGTCTGAGCATGCTCTCCTCCCAACTCTGTGGTGGGAATCCAGATCTAAGCAAGTCAGCCGTGGATTTCCTAACCAAACTCATCTTGTCAACCAGATGGACGCCCAGGACTTTCGGGGTGACTAAGGCAGGAAGGACTGGTTCTCCCTTTTCAATCAATCAGGCACAACCCTGAAAGATGTACCATCTGCAAATGTGGACAGATGTGCAAAGAGGCTCTGGTCATGATTCCGAGTCTCAAGATCACTGTAGGAGGGTCTGAACCTCAGACAGGATCTTTCCAGGTTCCTCAGTCTGTGAACCAAGCATCCTTGATTCACTCTCACTACATAGGTTGGGTTTTCTCCCCCCCACCCCTGTCTTTTTCATAAGCAAAGAACCTTCGTGTATTTCCCCCACCTACAAGAAAAACTCCAGGAGCACTGGGGGACAAGGCTTCTGCCTATTTGAGGAAGGAACCCTTCCCAAGAAATCCACTAGGGAAGGACCCCAGGTGACCACGGTGCCAACCCACTGGGATGCTGGTTTCTAGGAATTAAACAATACTTTTTACAAAAACCTTTTAAACAAGCCTTTGGAAAGAATGAAGGGTACAGATGGGAAGTGAACCCAGGAGCACATGGTCTCTCAAAATCTCATTTTTCTGATGGATCATATTGATTGATATGGAGAAGAACTTCAATAGAAACCTTGCTGATTCCCTCCTTGTCTAGAATGGTGAAGATGCACCTCCCAGCAGCCAGCACCCCAAAACTCTTCTCATGGTGAAGATGCACCTCCCAGCAGCCAGCACCCTGAAACTCTTCTCATGGTGAAGATGCACCTCCCAGCAGCCAGCACCCCAAAACTCTTCCCATGGTGAAGATGCACTTCCCAGCAGCCAGCACCCCGAAACTCTTCCCACGGCGAAGATGCACCTCCCAGCAGCCAGCACCCCGAAACTCTTCCCATGACAGACCGTTCAGGTCATAGAGACTGTTCCCATTTAGGATAATCAGATCCATGAAGATGACAAACAAGATCCCTGAAGCCAGACAACACAGGGTGCTGGAAGAAGCCAGCGTCCAGCCCGTAATGTCCACGTCCCTCCTACCCTTGGGTTTAGGGGAGGCTTCCTTGATGTCTAAACACCCAGACTCCAAAAGCTCCTTCCCACCCCTGGGCATTAATGCCATTTAGTGCAGGGGCTGCCTGTGTTGTACATGATCCCCAGTAGGCAGCTGGGGCAGCACCCACCGCCCTTTGTCTACCACAGAGACGAATGGCTGTTGACACGGCTAAACAAAGGTATTATTAGTAGATTACATCGGAGGGGCTGGACTCGCGTGGAAGTTAGGGCAACAAGAGCTCTGGGCCTCACTCGACTCCCAATTACTCCACAAAAGCCTAAACCACCGGGTCAGGGATAAAAGTGAATAAATGTTTCTAAATTCTTATCTTAAACACACTTAAGCTTAAAGCTATTTAACTGGGGCTTTAAAAGCATGCGAGCTTTGTGGAGCCCAGCTACCTGCCTCATCCTCTTGCTCTTATTTTTGCTTTTATCCTTTTAGTCTTGAAGAAGCCTAATTAGAAGCTTGAACAGGGCTCTCTCCCTGCCCTTAAATCAGTAATTGGCTTCAGTGCAGAGACTGTCAGGAAATTAACACATCACAACATGACAGCTGTTAATTTTTTCTCCTTATTTGTCATATGAATCACCGCTGATTTGCCGGAGTGCATAACAAATTAGTGGGCTGTAATCAGCGGCCTCTCTTTCATGAGCTGTACCTTCTCTCTCTCTCTTTTTTTCCCTTTTTCCTCCCTCTCTCTCCTCTTCTCTCTCCCCCTGAAGTCCATTACTTCGCCGCCTCTGCAGAGATGACTATTCCTAGGTGTGTCATTGTCAATAAATCAGAATAAGCAAATGCTAAAAGCGCAAGAAGCTCTTTAAACTTTGATGAAGGCTTTTAGTTACATTTTTAAACTTACACTCATAACTGGAATCTTTTTTTTTTTTAAATTG
Organism: Arctocebus calabarensis; assembly: GCA_963573935.1. Lineage (NCBI taxonomy): Eukaryota > Metazoa > Chordata > Mammalia > Primates > Lorisidae > Arctocebus > Arctocebus calabarensis. The sequence goes on along the minus strand of CAUYON010041368.1, from coordinate 4,769 downwards.
TCACTCCCTGGTAGTGATAGACTGTCAGGTTTCCAGTCATTTCCTCATCCGACGTGCCAGGGAAGGTGGGACTCCAAGTGTCATTTGCACAAGTTCTGGCTGACGGCGGAGGTGGAGGAGGTGTTAAGGAAGACGGCGAGGGGGAGGTAGCGGAGATGCCAACAGGGTCAGACCAAAGCTCTCTCCTGAGGGAGAGATGGAGGGGAGAGGAACGGGAGGGGAGAGAAGAACGTGGATTCTGGGACCTCCTCTGGCCAAAGCCTTCTAACTAGTCCATGTGCTCGGGTCATCTGTAAAGGGGGGTGAGCCTTTGTTTGAATGCCTTTGTAGGGGCAGTTGAGACTGCTGAGCAGAGTCATGGGTTCAGGGACTTTATTCCTTACTCAGCCGAGCAGGAGCCCCATGGGTGGGTCTTACACATAGCGCATGAGCAGGGTGGTAGCAGTGGGAGGGCTTCATGATCTGAGTTTCTTGGCATCGGCATTGAGGATGCCGAAGGGGGAGGGATCTTCTTTCTCCCCAGTAGGGACCTTCATAGACTGATATGTCCATGTCTTTTCAATCTGGGTCCATGAGGGAGTTGGTACCTGCTTCACATGGGGCACAACCTCTCAGGCCACTGTGAGCATGTTCTCTTGGATATGATAGACTGATTTTAAACCTAAAGGTAAGAAGATTTCAGGGGTGAATTTCTCCTTTGCATTCTTCTTCTACCCATTCACCAACCTTCTATTGATCCTTTCATCCTTCCACCCACCCATTCATACATCCATCCGTCTGTTCATCCATCCATCCATCATTTCAGCCATCCACCCATCTAACCATCCATCAAGCTGTCTGTCAATCTATCCATTCTATCTATCTATCTATCTATCTATCTATCTATCCATCCATCCATCCATCCATCCATCCATCCATCCATCCATCCATCCATGTATTCTATCTATCAATCTATCCATCCATCCTATCTATCTATCTATCTATCTATCTATCTATCTATCTATCTATCTATCTATCTATCTATCCATCCATCCATCCATGTATTCTATCTATCCATCCATCCATCCATCCATCCATCCATCCATGTATTCTATCTATCTATCCATCCATCCATCCATCTATTCTATCTATTCTTTCTTTCTATCTATCTATCTATCTATCCATCCATCCATCCATCCATCCATCTATCCATCTATCTATCCATCCGTCCATCTATACATGAACACATACATATATGCATACATACATACATCTATCTATCCATCAACACCTCGATCCAGCCAGCCAACAATCCACTCATCTATCGATCCACCCTTTTATCATCCATACTTTCATCCACCCATTCACTTATTCATCCTTTCCTCAGTGAGCTTTGGATATAGCTGCGGAGAATGAGCTTAGCAAATGAACAAGTGGGACAGCAGGAGAAAGTCAAGGATGAGCGTGGGAGATGCTATCTATCTCAAGGTCAGGCACGTGGAGGATATCACAGTCTTAGAGAAATACAATCATTAGGCCCAGCATCCCCCTCCAGTCACCCTAACATGTCACCTTGGGTGGATGTGGAGGAAATGTGAAAGATCTTGTGGCCTCAGCCACCACCTTCACCAGATGGGTTATTCTGCCCACCCTCTCAATCTTCAGGTACCCTTCCCCCAAGAATAAACTTAACGACTTTCTGGTGCTAAATTCTAATTCGACTTCCAGGTTCACCCTGGTCCATGTTATGCTGTGTCAGTTTTCCCTGACTACATCCCTTGCGTTATTCTGCCTTCCAAGTTGCTCTATGAATCCCTGTCCCTTGATTTAAAAATCCTTCTTAAACCCACTGTATTCCTCCAGGGTCCTTGTTCTTGGTGATACGTGTCAGGGACCCTGTAGTCCTCCACGGTGGCATGTTAGGATCACAAGTTGGTATCTTCTTTGCTTTCCCACAGACTTTTGGGAACCATTTCATTTCTGCCTCTGCACTTTTGAGGTAAGCACCATCTGGTACCCTCTACCTCTTGTGATCCGTGGTTTTTATGGGTCTCTTGGGCCCTTTTGTCATTCATCAGGCGCTGTGAGCACTGGGTCGTCATCCTCCCCCGCCTCACACACTGTCATCCTCAGGAGTGAGCTCAGCTTTAGCTTAGAGGACCGCTACCCTTCCTGGTTGCCTCACGGATGACCGATCCCCCTGGCTGATACAAGGACCCTCCACTCTCTGCTTCAGTTGACCAGATGCCTGGACCCGCTGTGGACCACGCCCTCCCTCCAGACTACAACTCCCTCAAATCTTAAGTACTAGAACCACCACACCACCCACTGTCCTGTCTCCGCTGCCTTGGAGGTTTCTTCATTTTATCCATCTCCTCCTGTTTACTGCTGAGATGTCTGCGCCCTGTCTGCCAATACTCTCCCTTCCCAGCAGCGAGTGCCCTCTGCGTTTGTTTCCTTGGCTGGAATCCACAGTCTTTTTGTTCAAATGTTCTCACACAAGCAAGCATCCCCTTTTTGTTGTTTACGCCTCTCCCTGGCAAAACCACCGTTCTGAGTCAACCCGTGTGTCTCTGTCCTTCACTTCCATTCCCGTTGGCTGGGAACACTGGAGAAACCTCAGGCTCTTTTACAAGTTGGAGGCCCCACGAGGCTCGGCAGAGCCTTCAGCCCCCTGCTGACCACGCCTCTGAGGCTTCCCACCCAAATGCTCCCGAGTGATTACTTCAAAACTTCTCTATGCTTTTCCAATGTCTTACCTCCCACCTCTCTCCCTTTTTCCTATACCACCATCATGGAAAAGCCTTTCCACCCTGCTGCCTGGGGTGTTGGGATGGATGGATTCCTTCTCTGCTTTAACATCTCCCCCATCGCTTCTCTCTGCTACTTCCTTCCAACAATCAAACATACTTAGATGTCTTCCAACTTTACAAATAAATTTAAAATGATACCTCTTATAGTCCCATGGAACTTTTTGCCCCAGCAATGAACCAGGTATCTTAGAGAGCTGTTTTCTCTTACTGGGCCTGCTCTGTCCCTTCCTCAACTCACTGCCTGTGGCTTCTGAGTCTTCTCCTCCCACCCGGATCACTAACGCACTTGCAGACAAAGGATGCTTTCCAGCTCCCACCTGCCTGGTATTTATTCTCCACCAGCATGAGGACATGGCTATTTCTTGAAAGCTGACCTTATCCTCCTGGGTTCTTCTTTTTCTTTTTTGCTATCTTTCTGCCCACTTCTGTTTGAATGTATTCATAGATTTATTTCTCATGATCGCTCTCTATTAAATATGTAAATTTCCTTGGAATTTTATTGATTTCCCTCCGCTTCTTACCCTGGGAACTCCTGAGGGAATATTTTCCTTTCCTCTTTGGCTTCAATGACTTCAAATCTAAATTTTCTGGACATCTCATCTTGGATACATCATGAGTGTCTCCAAGGTGAACCGGCCACCTCCCTCCCCACCTGCTACCTGAGGTTTCTCCTCAATGCAGCAGGGACTTGGGCTCCTGCTCTCCTGTGCGGCCGTTACACAATCTGCGACCAGACTACCTCTGCCCATTCTTGCCCTCAACGCTGTCACTTCTCAGGTTCTCACCGCCATTTTCTCTCACCTAATCAACACAACAGCTTCCATCTTACCAGCCTCCACTATATCCCAACATATTTTCCTCAATGCATCCAGAATCACCTTCCTCAATGCACACTTGACTTTGCAGCTCGCGTGCCCAGCCGCTATTGCACAGCGCCTCCACCCTTGACACGGTGTATGGGGGCCTTTACAATGGGAGTCACCCCCCTTCTTAGGGAGGGTCATTATTTGCCACCCATGTTCCGTGGTATAAGCCAGAAATGTTGAACTCATTCATTTCCCTGAAAGTACCAATTTTTCCTTTAGCTCTAGGTCTTGCTTCATGGTGTCCACTCTGCCCAGGACCCCTTTGTGTATGTGACTCCCTCGGGGTTGAGCTTCACTGTTGCTTCCTCTGTGCAGCTCTCCTAGATATATGCCTCCAGCCTTAAGACCTTCCAGCTCAGAGATTGGAGCCCGGATTGCTTTCCCTGCTACCGTGGCAGCTGTGAGTGGCAACTCACATCACGTGTTCACACCAGGCTCCATCCCTGGGTAGAGCATTCTGTGTCAGGGCAGAAATTATGTTACATTAATTTAATTTAGTTTTTGAGACAGAGTCTCACTCTGTCACCCTGGGTAGAGTGCTGTGGCGTCACAGCTCACAGCAACCTCCAACTCCTGGGCTCAAGCAATCCTCTTGCCTCAGCCTCCCGAGTATCTGGGACTACAGGTGCCTACTACAATGCCTGGTTTGTTTTCTATTTTTAGTAGAGATGGGGGTCTTCTCGATCTTGCTCAGGCTGCTGTGGAACTTCTGAGCTCAAGCAATCCACCTCCTCAGCCTCCCAGCATGTAGGGATTACAGGTGTGACCCGCTATGCCTATCCTTACATTGTGCTTATTGCTACAGCCCTGGTGCCAAGCATGGTGCGTTGATTGGGTAGGTTCTCTGAAGGTGCCTTAGTAATCAGAGTCCATGATAATAGACCTGAGGGCACCTGCCCATTTCCATGCCTGAAAGTCTGTCTTCAGCCCCATAGTTTGTAATTAGATTTATTACTTGAACATCTTTCTGTTTTTTTTTTAATAATTTTATTGAATCATAATTATGTACATTGGTGCAATCATAGGGCACGATTCATATACATTCAGAAATATTTTGATTGTACTGTTACAGATAGCCTTCATGGCATTTTCTTGATCACTATATAAAGAC
>CAUYON010041365.1:0-35310 GCA_963573935.1 Arctocebus calabarensis | reverse complement strand
ATTTATAGCTTTCATATGAAGGCTAAAACCCAATTATAGCACAGGAATACAGGGGAAGGGGAAAGGGAGGGGAGGGGTGGGGGGAGGATGGGTAGAGGGAGGGCAATTAGTGGGAACACACCTACGGTGCATCCTAGCAGGGTACTGGCAAAACTTATTAAAGGTAGAGTATGAATGTCTTTATATAGTCATCAAGGAAATGCCATGAAGGCTATCTGTAACAGTATGATCAAAATATTTCTGAATGTATATGAATCGTGCCCTGTGATTGCACCAATGTACGTAATTATGATTCAATAAAATTATTTTAAAAAAGATTCTTATATACCCCAAATCATCAGATAACAATACCCAAGAATAAAGAACACAAAAGGTAACAACAACAAAAAAATAACTAACATATGATCTATTTGTACTAATCTAAAATGAGCTATTTACAGAACTCAGATTTATTTTAAAAATCAAGTAATTACCAAGAAAAGTGACTTGCAGGAAAATGATCTGGAGCACATTTAACTTTCTTTGAAAAAAATAATGTTTCTATGTTCTCTTAGGCTTCGCTTTTGACTGAAAGTTTTTGCTTTAAACCTTTAATCTGCAGAAAATAAAACCTTGTCTGCAGTAGACATGAGCAATGCTACTATTAGAATTCCAACAGAATAATATCTAGGCTTTATTACATTACTTTGATCAGATGACTATGTATTATAAATTTTTAACAGTTCAGCTCTATGGAAAGTGTACAATCAACTATCTTCCAGGAGGAAATAAAAGAAATATTTTGAAATATTTATGAAGCATTCAGCAGATAATTTAATGTATTTCAAATATTTATGTATGGGTTGAAAATTTCTAAATTCAAGAGTAAAAGTACTTCATGTAAAGCAAATGACCTCTATCATCAAAGGTTCTATTATATGAATGGATTTTTACTCCAGTTAAAATTAAACTACATAAGGAAATATATAGTCTTGGCCTTCCTTTTATAATCAGTGTATTTGGAGAAATGCTTTATTTACTACCAAAGCTTACTAGCTCTTTACCTAACAAATGCAATCAGTGTAATCTAATTCTTTGTACCCTCAATGAATCCCAAACAATTAAAAAAATAAATAAACTTACAGGTTTCTCTTCTAAGTGTGATGACATATGTCAGTGGAAGTCTAAATCCCTTTTACTTGCAAATATTGGTATTGGAGAGATTAAGAAAAAGCAAAACTTCAAGACTTCTTTTACCTCATCTGTGTTGCTCAAGAGGGAGATCCAATATAGATGGTCCTTTGCTTTGCAGAGCAATTCAATGCTGCCTACCTATGTAGAGCCTAGTAAGAGGCTGAAAAACTAAATTTGGCTGTATGGTTATCTGAGAGAAATTTTGTTTCTAAGGCAAATCATGGAAGAAAATGGGAAAATCAAGAAATCCAAAGAGAAGTGAGGAGAGTATTGGGTATGAGCATACACAGAAACTTGAAAGATGTCTGGGGTATGTGGAGAAAAATGGAAGTCATTGAAAAATAAATACATGTAAGAGCAGGGATTTTATATTGTGTGTATCTTAGCAAAGTCAACAACACTGACACCAGTACATTCTGACTGATTTTGGAGAACAGCGGAAAGGTTTTATGACCAAGATAAGTAAGAATAAAGGTATACCCACAGGATAGTTCTTACATGAGACTGAGAGTTACTCAGAAGCTGATATAGGATGATTAAAAGTGACCTGAGAACAAGTATACCTGGGAATCTTACAGATTTAGTGCAGTGCTGTGTGGGATCAAGAGGCTTGAAATTAATTCCATTTTAACCTTAACTATATCTAAGTCTCACCAATGGGAAGGCAATAGGAAATGGTGTGGTTTTGTAGACAGTCATTGGATTCATTGGTAAAGCAGGTTTATGTCTCAGCATTCCCACCCATAGGGCTTCTCAGGTCATTACTTACTTTCTATGGACCTTGAACTATAAAGATAAGGAATTAGAGGATGTCTAAGGTGCCTTAGAATTCTAGTATTCTCTGACTCTACACTTACCTTGAGGACACCTAGGAAACGGAGCCTGTGGGATGCCGAGAATAGGGTGCATCCAGTATATTGCTCGGATTTCTCCATTCTCTACTTCCAGAGTCCTAATTAGAAATTAAAACAATAAGAGTGAATAAAAAAGAGAAGCACTTTCCACATTAACATAAAAGAGCTTATTCTTTCTTTCTTTATTTATTTTGGCCGGGGCTGGGTTTGAACCCGCCACCTCCGGCTTATGGGGCCGGCGCCCTACTCCATGAGCCACAGGTGCCGCCCAAAGAACTTATTCTTTATTAACATCATGGTTTTTATTTACTTACTTACTTACTTACTTACTTATTTATTTTTTAGAGACAGAGTCTCACTTTATCACCCTCAGTAGAATGCTGTGGCATCACAGCTCACAGCAACCTGCAGCTCTTGGGCTTAGGCGATTCTCTTGTCCCAGACTCCGGAGTAGCTGGGACTACAGGCACCCACCACAACGCCTGGCTATTTTTTGTTGCAGTTTGGCCAAGGCTGGATTTGAGCCCGCCACCCTCGGTATATGGGGCTGGTGCTCTACCCACTGAGCCACAGGTGCTGATCATCGTCATGGGTTTTTACTAAAGTTTGTGAATGTAAACTTTGTTAGAGAGAAACTGATGAAATAGAAAACGTTTTTCTAAAAATGTTGATTTTATAAGCACTTCAGAGCCAATCCTGGCAAATTATCACTAAGAAAGCTATGACAAAACCATCATGAAATGTATGTTAACATGGAAGAGATTTTTACCTACTTTAAAGATTGTTATTGATATTCATTGATGTGATTAAATCATGATTCATCAGAAGTAATACAATCCTCACAAATTATTTTGTAAATTGGACAGGCAAAGCACAAAATAAAAAATATCATGAGGTACAGGAGTTTAGAAAGTGAAGAGGAATTTAATTTTAGGGGATATCATTTAAAAGAAAGAAAGCATTTGTCCAAATATTTTCCATCATATACCAGAAAGATAGCAATACCAAAAAAAATGTTTCTGCTCCTTGTTGAAGATGGGATGTTCCTGTTCAAATAAAAAGCAAAGTGGAGCAGACAGGACCAGTTGTGCATCTGACTTGTTCAATTGCATAAGATCCCAAGCTTACAAGGACTTTATGCTTGTTGAATGCATTACTGTACTGTCCTGGACTTCTTGATATTTTTTGAACTAGGGTCTACTCATTCTTATATTTTGCTGGGAGTCCCAAAGTATGTAGCTAGGCTTGACAGTAAAAGTGGTGAAATGGACCACTAATGGTCCATTAAGAGTGGCAGAATGGACACTAATGGGCCAATAGTAAGGAATTTTAAAAACTCTTGGAAGAAATACACATATGTAGGACAAAATCAGAATTTCTTTTTAAGTAAAATTTTTAGACCATTATTTAGTTAAACTATAAGAAGAAAGAAATCATTTCCATTTTGCTCCATTACTGGAGTTTGCTTAAATTTAAGCTAAGCATGAAGGGCACAAGTAACCTGCATTTGGCAATGACACAGTAGTGTCATAGCACTATATGGTAGTAGTAATAGCAGTGTTTCGTCAGGACATTGTATCCACTTGGCACAGTGTTATTACTTACTGAATACCAACATCATAAACTCTACACTTTGGCCAGACAAGTTAATTTAAGTTGTCCTCTGGATAGTGATTATTTTTTGTCTTAAAACTCATTATTTTCTCAGTCAAAAAGAAATTCCTTTCCATGCCCCTGACTCTTATTCTTTGATGATATTTAATATTAAGCTTATTTATCATGTTGAAATCCAAATAAGGATTATATATTTAAATATAAAAACTACCTATGAAAATATATAAAACATACTTTAAATATATAAGTATATATTATATAATGTGTAGTATTTTTATTTTATATGTATTATACATTACATATAATTTATATGCCCATATAACAAATATATTTTCCTTTCCTGAAAAGAATTTTAGAAGACAATATAAAATCATGGGCTTTATATGTAAAGGAAATTTATCACATCAGTGCCGTCAAAATCATTTTCCTTCAGAATTGTTATCTAAATGTTACCTTTGCGTGTCTATATCCAATTCGTCAAAATTGTCAATAGGCCAGTTTTTTCTATTTGCTCTCCTCATCTGAATAATGGCGATCGTTTTGTGTAATTTCATTAATTGGGGCATAAATAACACTGGAATTTCTACGGTTCCATTCGGAGGCAATTCAAATCCTGTAAAGCACACAAAAATATTTTAATGTACTAAATATTTATAGAATATAATTTAACTGCAGAAAATAATTATTTAATGCTGATGACGAATTTTTCAAAATTGCTTCTGAACAAAAAAATTCATTATACTAAATTACACGTGTACGTCACTATTTTCCCTCAAATGTCACCAACCCTACTGAAAAAAAACTCATTATATCCTGAGGTAAGACATTCTTCCGAAGAGATTGGTCGGCCTGATGAAAATGATGGGTGGCATTTCCCAAAGTGATGAAAGAAGCATACAACTCATGAGTCTTTTCAAGCCTTACTACATTAAACAAATGAGAAGGTGCAGTAATTTTTGATTCTTTAATTTTTTGTGTATTTTTTTCTCGACAATAATGCATCCAAGTCTCTGATTGGAGCCCCCAGATTGTGGCTACCTGTAAAAACTGTTCATTTATTTAGCTGATCTATGAGGAAAGTCATAGCTTATTTGTGAAAGAAAGAGGCATTTGCTCTAAGTTGGGAAAACCAGAAGGCAGAAAAACTGACAGTATTTCCTTATGGTCGGATGGATTCGAATTTTTCAACCTTTACTATGATTAAGATCCACCTGAGAAACTAGAGAGACATGGAGCTTGCTGAGCCCTATTCCTAGAGATTCTGATTGATTCAGTCTTAGCTGGAGCCCTGGAAGCTGTGTGCTTAAGTAGCACCTCATGGGATCCAAAAGCAGATGGTCATGACCATACTTTGAAAATAACAAAAACAAAATAAAAACTCTCTGTTGGACAAGTCTTGATAAGATAGAGGAATAGCGAGCTTTAGGCCACTTGGAAGAGGAGGAATTTCCAAGCAATTGAGTGTCTCTCTTCCTTTACTTTGAAGAATAACACACTACTTCTTTAAAAGAAAAGGGAGGATTTTTGACTACACTTTTAAAAAATTCTTTCTTCTGACTGATGGTAATCAAAACCTATTTTGTCTCAGATATTGCACTACACTATTAAGAAAACATTAAAAATAGAAATAAAAATGGTCTCTCTCCAAAACATTCCAACTAAAAATTCTTCAAAATTTTCAAATTTTTAATTGCATTCTTTGAGGAAATTAAAATGTTCAAAGGCCTACTACCATAGTTAATAAAAACTAATATGATTAATAGTTAATATTTATCCAGTACTTACTATATACTAGGCTCTATGCTAAGTATTTTTTATATAATATCTTATTATTTAATTCCCAGAAAACAGCAATATATTAAGTGCTATTATGTTTTTTTAAGATGGAAAAATTGAGACATTTGAGTTAAATAATTTGCCCAAAGTTTCATGGAAAGATTATGTTGTTTAATCAGTTATCTAAACAAAGTCTGTTATCTTCTACTTTGTCTTTATGAGCTCTGTATTTTTTTTTCTTTTGAGACAGAGTTTTCAGTTTGGCACCCTGGGTAGAGTGCCAGGGCTTCATAGCTCACAGCAACCACAAACTCTTGGGCTCAAATGATCCTCTTGCCTTAGCCTCCCAAGTTGATGGCACTACAGGCACCCACCCTACAGCCTGGCTAGTTTTTCTATTTTTAGTAGAGATGGGGTCTTGCTCTTGGTCACACTGGTCTCCAACTCCTGAGCTCAGGCGATCCACCCGCCTCAGCCTCCTAGAGTGCTAGGATTACAGGTGTGAGCCACTGTGCCCAGATGAGCTCTGTATTTTTAATAAATCATTGTAGTGAAATATAATTAATTAAAATAAATACATTTTCTATAAAAAGTCTTCTATATTAAGAAGGTCACTACATCTGACCTTTGTAAAAACTTGTAAGATAGGTTTGGATGTTAGGCCTATTCTTTTCTTTTTTATTGATATTTTTATTATGGTTCTCAATCATTTTTTGCACAATAAAAGAGATTTTCTATTGTGACTTCAAATCCCCTTCAAGGTAATGAAATAGCAAGCTGATGACTGTATGTTTTAAAGGTCATAAGTGCAAATCTTAAGCCTGCATTTTATGGAAATTTCACTCTTCTTTTTAATTATGGTGAAATTAGAGATTAATTCATTTTATAATGTGTTTGGATAAAAGCAGCCAAAGCTGAGTCAAATGAACCATGCATGCATCTTTAAGGAAATAAATTTTAGAAATTATCAGTTGCCCTTACAAAGATTACATTATCACTAAAAATAGATTATATTACCACTAAAAATAAACCTAGACTTTTAGATAGCACAGATAGTGTAAGGAGTCAAGAGATTATAAAAAAGAGTACTTCATTACTTACACCATGCTATCTCCTAATGTTTAAATCAAAAGAGGAGAAAGATAACACCACGACAAAGAAGCCTATTTAATTAAAAACTCTAGTACTCTTGCCTGGTGCCTGTAACTCAGTGGCTAGGGTGCCAGCCACATACACCAGAGTTGGCAGGTTTGAACCCAGCCTGGGCCTGCCAAACAACAATGTCAGCTACAACCAAAAGGAGCTGGGTGTTGTGATGGGAGCCTGTAGTCCCAGTTACTTGGGAGGCTGAGGCAAAAGGATCACTTGAGCCCAAATTTTGAGTTCATTTTTTAAAAGAATTTTTGAAATGAAAGTTAGCTCCAGGAAGTAGATTGGAATGCAGAGGCAAATTATATTTTTAATAGGATCATCCTATGTTTATACATAACATTTAGGGATAGCTGACATTTTGTCCATCCAAGATCTATCCAAGAACAAGAGTATAACTAGTACTGTATTTTTCTGCTTTGAGCACCAAACTCATTATATAAAGTGTTTCTAGGTTCTTGGAGTAGATTTCCAGCCAGTCTAAAATTTCATTATTGCTAGAGGCTAAAGATGTATAGCAGGAAACTAGGAAAAAATCACATCAGTTGTTTCTGTCTTTTGACTAGGAAATTTAGCCGGCATGACCATTATATTTATTAAACAATCTAAAAAAACATATTCTAAACTCAAAATGTTTGAACTTACTTCATGCTTTTTTATTCATTTCCATGCAGAAACTACATGATTAAACTACAGATAGATTTAATTTCTTCTGTTATAATCATCATTCTTGAGGTTCAAAACCCTTCTAACCATCTGGGAAAATATGCATATTTTATTTGGCATAAATTATCTTACACTTTATACATTTTATGAGAGAGGCATTCATTACTTATAGAATTTTAGAAACCCTAATAATATATCATGATTAGTATCTGAGGCATATTAGAAAGAATGACATTTGTTTTATTATTGTTGTTTTACTTTTAAGATCTGCAATACACCAATTGCAATTAGCATTCAAATTTTACTTCAAGTATATTTAAAACTGCTATTTTGATTGCTCTTTTGATTAAAGGAGTTAGACTTTTTTTTTTTTTTTGCACTTTTTGACCAAGGCTGGGTTTGAACCCGCCACCTCCGGCATATGGGGCCGGTGCCCTATTCCTTTGAGCCACCCAAGAGTTAGACATTTTTACCCGTTGATCTTATATTATAAAATGGAAATTGCATAACATTTTAATAGTTCTGAAGTTTTGTGTTTCTCAAGAAAATCTTCTCAAAAAAGTAAAGTAAACATGCCTTATTTTTAGTAACAAAAGTATTTCATCCTGGGATATTCATTTTTAATCACTTCAGTGGTATTGCATTTCTCTTCCCCAGTGCATAATTTATAATACTTAGTATGGCATTAGAAATGGTTTTTGGCAGATGATCCAAGAGACACTAAGAAATATACTAGCACCTCAAGTCATGCTATTATTTTTGTTATAGTGACTTATTTCAAATAAGAATATAAATTTTTATTTTTAAAATATCAAGTCATCAAGAATATGACTTTCCATTAACCACTTTTACACATGAAATCTATGTATTTTCCAATTGAATATTTTATATTTTCAGTAACTAATTTTTCGAAAAAGTCTTCTTTAAATTAGGACAAAAATGGAACAGAATTGTTAATGTGGTGGTTTAAAGAAGAATCTTGTCCTTTTATTGGCTCTTCTGAGATGTAATGGGCTGAGGCCCTCCCTACAAAAAATTCATGTATTGAAACCTTATTGCCAGTATTTCAGAATGTAACTGTATTTGACGGCTGAGTTAAACACTATTAAGGTGATTAAGTGACATGAGGTGGGTCGAAATCCACTTTTACTGGTGTCCTTATGAGATGAGGAGATTTGGACACACAGAGAGAGACACCAGGAGCACGTGCACAGAAAAAAGACCATGTAAAAATATTTTGAGGCAATAGAACCAAGATATAGATAAATGTTCAAAAAAAAAAAAAGACCATGTAAAGCCATGGCAAGAACATGACCACCTACAAGCCAAGAAAAGAGGCCTCAGAAGAAATCGAACCTGCTGACACCTTGACCTTGGACTTCTAACCTCCTTAACTGTGAGAAAATACATCTCTTGTTTAAGTCACTCTATCTGTGGTATTTTGTTATGGCAGGCCTAGCAATCAAATACATTATCTTTTCTTTTATATATTATTGCAGAGTCTGTGGCATGAGATGTCGTTAAATTTGCTTACAGAGCTTCTAACTTCAGGCTCTTAAAACGTAGGGAAGACAGAGAAACTTGGCTTATAACAGTCGTTTGGCTGCTATGATGATGGAAAAAACTAGGGATGAAACCTTCTTCTTTTCTTAACCTATACCCCCTTGACTGAATGAGGGCATATCTTAATAATGAGAAGAACATTTTAAGGATTGAATTTCCTTCTGAAGGATTAGAGCCTGTTGCTGTTTAACCCTGCCCATCTTTTGTAGAGCTATCTAATGTTTGAGTTTTAAAAAGTTGTCCAGAGAAGACACAATCGAAGGGCCTAGAGCAGAACAAATAGGTATTAAATGAAAGATCACATTACTCATATAGGCAACTGGGAAAAAAAACACAAATCCAAACTTCTTAGAAAAATGATTGGGACATAACATAATGCTTTTAAAGTAGGATTTGGGGTTATTCAGTACACATATGATTCTGAAGGTAAATTTTACACCTTGAACTGAGTACCTGTAAGTTAAAATTTTATGCTGTCATTTAAGATTAAAAATAACAGTATGCTTGAATCAAGTATTGCTTTTACTGTACACATTTCATTACTGGTTCACATGAGTAAAAAATCCATTGTCAGAGAATGCTGATGAGATACATAGTGCAGGAGAGAGCTTTCTATCATTGAAGACTGTCAAGCACATGCTGCATAACCAATGGACTACATAACACGGATGAGTTGGAAAGGGTTTCTGGCTTTACATGAGTGTTTGGATGCTCCTTCCAACCCTACTATTTTCTGATAGTATTTTTTCCTTATTTATTAAACATACAACTTTTTTTTTTCTTTTTGAGACAGAGTCTCACTCTGTTGCCCTGGGTAGGGTGCCGTGACATCATAGCTCACAGCAACCACAAATTCCTGGGCTCAAGTGATCCTCTTGCTTCAGCCTTCTGAGTAGCTGGGATTACAGGTACCCACCATGGCACTCGACTAGTTTTTTCTATTTTTAGTGGACAAAGGGGTCTTGCCCTGTTCGGGCTGGTCTCTAACTCCTGAGCTCAGATGATCTGGCTGCCTCAGTCTCCCAGAGTGCTGGGATTACAGGTGTGAGGCACTGTGCTTAGCCCTAAAATTTTAAAGATTGTTAAGAAACTGTATATATTTTCTGGGAAAGTATCTAGTGTCAATTTAAATTAAACTACAGGGAAATTCAAGGTAAGATAATGTCTACAGCTACTACTGATATTACTACTATGGCTAATAGAGCTCATACTATACTAAGGGAAGATTAAATGCACCTGAGAACCCAGGAAACCAGTTTGACCATCTTTTCCTATATGGACAGAATGTAGAAATTCAGTTCTATTAACAGTGGCTTAATGCCAAGAGCCTAGTAAACCGGCTCACTTAGTCATTAGTTGCTGACACTGAGTGCTGTCAGAGATATCAAGTTGGTGTGGGTTGGTAGACTCCATAGGGTTAAATCTATGCTCCATTATTCACTAGTTCTGGGAAACTGGATGAAGTTATTTAAATTTCGAAGTGAGATTTTCCTCAGATAAAAATTGAAGCTAATATAATAAATACAAACCTCTACATGCCCACAGCAAAGAGAAATGCAATTAAATTCTACTTGGGGTGATGGAGAGTGGGGTGGGGAGAGGGGAAGAGGGGGGTAGTGGGGAGAGGAGAAGAGGGAGGGCAGTGGGGAGAGGGGAAAGGGAAGGAATTGGTAAGCTCTCACCTAATGTGCACAATGTAAGGGTATACAGCACACCTGTAGGTGAAGGGCTCAGCTGCAACTTGACTTTGCCTGACCTGTCATGTAAACTTATCATTTGTACTCTCATATTCATCTTAAAATTTTTTAAAAAATGAAATAGGATGAAAGAAAATGAGAGAAGAAAAGGAAGTGTTGGATATCACTACTGATCGGGTTTCAATTCACTGTAGAAAATTTTTACTGTAGCCAATTTTACTAAAGAAAAAACATGTCCCATCAAAAGTCCTTGATTAACTCAGAGTGTACGTACTCCTCTATCGCCCTTTCTCTCTGTCTACTATCTATACACATCTATCCACTAATATGCGTCTTCCAAAGGCCTGGTATTTTATAACCTCCTAAGCAGGTAGTAGTCCTCTCTTTCTCAAAATATTTCCCTGTATTTCAGAATCTAAGCAAAGTACATAAAATGATAGAAAAGAGAAATGACATTGTGCCTTGTGTTCCTTATCCTCAATCCAGGGTTGCAAATTATTTTATTTATTTATTTATTCATTCATTCATTTTGTAGATACAGAGACTTACTTTATGGCCCTTGGTAGATAGAGTGCTGTGGCGTCACACAGCTCACAGCAACCTCCAATTCCTGGGCTCAGGCGATTCTCTTGCCTCAGCCTCCTGAGTAGCTGGGAATACAGGTGTCTGCCACAACACCTGGCTATTTTTCTGTTTTGCAGTTCGGCCAAAGCCAGGTTTGAACCCGCCACCTTCGGGGCGGCGCCCTACTTGATGAACCACAGGTGCCATCCGGAATTACAAATTATTTTAATAGGCTTAATTTTGTTCTCTTCATGGAAATATTCTGATGGTACAAATAGGCCTAAATTTCAGGTTATAGAGTGTTTTTTTTTAAAAGGGCAGGCATCCAGGCATTTTTGCAAATCAAGAGCTATAGCTTTGTGTTTTAAAATAAAATTAGCAGCTTCAATGACTAGCTAGGAAACCCACCTGCTTTATGCTATAAATCATGATTACAAATGTACAGGATTGGAACCTGAACTCAGTTGTGTGGAAAACTGGTCATTTTACATAATAAAAAGGAAAGTTTTATTTAAAAAAATGAAACCATGCTCAGCTGCCAACATAATTTCATAAACTTTCATGACAATTATCTAGAAATCTGGGCATGTTTTATATCAGGCAGCAGCAGACATTGTTAAATATCAGTAAACACTGAGTTTTGGAAGACCTTTTCCAATTCATAAATAGCAGCACTGGATTTCAAAAACATATTATTTTTACAAATAACATTTTTATTCTTGATTGCTAAATTAAATGATACGTATCAACAAAAATCGACATTATGATTCATAACAATTATCTCTCATAAGAAAAAAACCATAAATGACTCTTTTGTAAATGTTGATGCTATCATTCTGCTAATTTAGCTCTGGTTATTAGCATCGATATGAAAAATACATACTTTATTTAAAAAGTTACATATACTATGATTTTTATTGGCATGGTTTCTTTCTAATTTGGTTTTGAGATCTTTCCATTGAAGAGTAGCCATTAGCCAAGATAGCAACTCTCTAGGAAAGCCCTGGAGTCATGGGATGGGGTGCAGGGGTAGGGAGGGTTAGATTCAGGTGTTTGTTTCAGGTGAGACAGAAATGCATGAACCAGAAGAAATTTATATTTTTATGCTGACAGATACCTAGAAACAGGAATCATACATGCTATGCAGACCCACACATGCAAGCACCAGTGCTGGTCAGGAGGCACTTTAGGGCAAGCATGAGCAAGGCCTTTATTGTGGTTTTCATTGGTAGAAATGAATCAGGAAGCAAGTGTAGGATTGGCTGGTTTGAATAGGTTAATTGACTTGTGGGGTGTAGGAATGATCTCTGGTAGTCTGGTACCTGGCCTGGGTAAATGGCCTGGAGTGTGAGACCCTGATAAAAGAGGTGCATGGGAGTGTGTGGTTAGTTTGCGTGGGAAAAGTGCTTTCACAGGTGGTCTTTGATCAGCTCTAGGAATTAGGTAACCCTGGGAAGAGCAGCTCCTCCACAGGAGGCAAGGCCTCAGATACCAGAACATCAAAATCCCTTAATTCCATTGAGATCATCTTATGCTTCCTACATTTTAAAATATAATTGTCTTGGAACTACCCCCTCTCCTGTATCTCTCTCTCTCTCTCCACACACACACATAAACACACAGCATCATGTTACAAAGTGTTGAATATTTTTGCTGAAACCATCAAATATGATGTGAGACTCCAGAGAAGTGGGATAGTTTTACAATATTAACTGTTATTTTTACCAATTCTGATATTCTATCTTCTCTCAAGTTTTAATATTTCTTTTTATTATTTCCTGTCTGTTTAGAGAATATTCTTTAGTTATTTTTTAAGGAGTGGTTTGCTTGTAATAAATTCACTTTCTTTTCCTTTATCTGAGAATGTCTAGTCCACATTTTCCATTTATCTATAAAGGATATATTATCTGGATATAGAATTCACAGTTTACAGGTACCTCCTTTCAGCACTTGAAAAATGTGAACCACTTCCTTCTGGCCTCCATGGTTTTGGATGAGAAATCTCCTGTCATTTGAATTGGTGTTTCCCTATAAGCAATGCACTATTTCTCTCGACTGCTTTCAAGGTTTGTTTCTTTGTCTTTAGTTTTCAAAGGTTTAATGATGATGTGTCTTGCCTTGGTGTTCTTTTACTTTAAAATGATTGTTTACTCAGCCTCTTGGATGTGAAGGGTGATGTACTTCATCACATCCAGCAAGTTGTCAGACATTATTTCTTTAAATAATTTTTCATTCCCACTCTCTCCTTTCCCTCTGGAGCTCTGATGATACAAATGTTAGTTCTTTTGTTATTTCCTTACAGGTCCTTGGAACTCCATCCATTTTTTTTTAAGTCTATGTTCTCTCTGTTGCTTAGATTGTATTATATAAATTCTATTGATCTGTCCTCACCTTCGCCAATTCTATTCTCAGTCATCTCCATGCTACTCTTGAACCCATGCAGCAAAATATTTATTTAAATCATTTTATTTAATCAATATTATAATTTACATTTGGTTTTTTATTCAGCTTATATTTTGTCTGAGATTATTTTTTCATATTTGATGACAATTTTAAATTGCTTCTTGAAGCAGAATATGGGGCCCTGACTCATATTGTCTCCTATCAGTTGATTTTTAAGATAGTTGGGATTTTGAAATAGTTGATCATCTTCCTATGTTAACCAACTCCTTAAGTTGATCTCATTTTAATAGACAGGACCACACCACACATATGTATCAGTACAGTAGGCCTAGGTCCTTATGATGACCGCCTCCATATGTTGACCATTCTGTTACAGTCACTTGGGGAATCAACATACAGAGGTTCTACTGTAATTTCATATAGAGTATGAATACAGACAATGTTAAGGTTGAATGGAAAGAAAGGATAGTCCTACTTTCCCCCAATTACCTTCATGGTATAAGCTTCTTATTATGTTGTTATGATTGAAAACAATACCAGATTGCAATTCCAGGGTAAATATTATATTCATTTAGTAAAGCTAATTAAAATATTTAATCACTCCAAAACCTTTATTTACATTGAAGTAAAAAATTCTAGAAATAACAAAACATGTTGGATTAAAAAACTTTAAATCAAAATCAATATGAATTCATCAAATGTAATTAGAGATCTATCTAATATGTCAAAAATTCCATTACACCTGAATTGAAATGATCTTTTCTTTCTTTTAGCTGACATGCATACACATATGTTTATATATAGACATAAATATATATGTGTGTGCCTAAAAATAAGATCAAATGGATGTAAGTTGTCATATTTCCACAAGTAGGAAATAAGTACACAAATGAAAATCACTAGTGTCATCAGCTCTGTGGGCAAGTCAAATTTAATCTTACTGAAGGGATTAGATTTATATTTTTCAAGCTATCTCATAAAAGGGAATAGATTTATATTTGTATTTTTTAGCCACTTCATAAAAGGGAAATGATGAATGCATTGGCAGCACATTTCAGTGGCACAGAATGAGCCTAAGAAATTGCTTATTTATGTGACATTTAACCTGCTCAACTAATGTAAATCTGTCACTTTAAGGGAGAATGACAGTTGTGTTCAAGTCAGCAGGTAAAGTGGCTGTCTTCAGAGCCAAACTGGAATTTTGGTGTTGACGAGGGAACATTGGCATTTTTGACATGTTTCAAACATTAGCAGAGATTTTGAAAGCAACTGAGCCAGAGCCTTCTTTCTCCCAGCTGGTGCACGAGTATCTCAGCTTTTGAAAGAGCTTGAGCATCAATTCCCAACAACAAAAGATCCTGGAAGTGGGAAGGAATGGATCTGTGATCCATTTGTGAATATGTTTATTGACTTTGTCCATGTTAGAAGAGGATCAACTGCTTGAAATTGCTAATTATGGTGGCCTTAAACTATGTTTTAGACAATTTCAAATCTCCATACTTTCTGGATTACAGTCAAGGCAGAATATCCTGAGATTGCCACAAAAGCACTGAAAAGCCTGCTTCCATTTCCAACATCGTATCAGGATTTTCTGCAGTGACGACAACCAAAATGAGATTAAAAGAGTAAATCAAACATAAGCAACACACTTCGATGTCACTGTCTCCCATCAACGCTAGATGGGACCATCTAGTTGCAGGAAAACAAGCTCAGGGCTCCCACTGATTCTGCTTTATGGTGAGTTATATAATTATTTTGTTATATATTACAATGTAATCATAATAGAAATAAAGTGCACAATAAATGTAATGGTCTTGAATCATACCAAAATCATTCCTCTGCCCCCAGTCCATGGAAAAACTGTCTTCCATGAAACGAGTCTCTGGTGCCAAAGAGGTTGGGGACCACTGCTCTAGACTTTTCTCCCATGAGAAAATAAGTCACTTGCCACTTCCAGTTTTTGCTCAGCAATGTTTGAATGTTTAGCAATAGAAACGGCAATGTTCCTATCCCAATGACAATAAAAAGATGAAAAAACTTAATGATTTTTTAAAAAATCATGAAGCTGAAGTCACAGAGAAATCAACTGGCCCAAAATCTAATCAAAGACTATTGCCCACTAGATGCAAGTTTGATCTGCATATAAAGTAGATACTAGCATAATTTCAAGAAGATCAAGGGAAGTTGGAGAATTAGGACACTCACAGTGAACTGATCAGAGATATGTAGTATCTTTAATAATTAATAATTGATTTATAAAGTGTCTTTTATGTCTTAATTATATTAGCATTCTTTTGTAATTGATTTTTTTTTCATAATGTGGAAAGGGTTAGTTTATTTCACAAACTTACATCCATTTGATCTTACTTTTAGGCACACACATAAAAACCTTAAAAACAATGTAATGGGAAAGTAATGGAAGAGGGCTATTCTCACCATATATTACAGAATATTATTAAGTCTCTCTGATTAAAACAATGTAGTTTTGGCTCTTAAAGACAGGCAAGAGGAATAGTAGAGATAATCCAGAAAGAGCCCAAATATCAATGGCAGAGGAATCTATGATAATGTTGGCATATCAAATTAGTGATGATAAGATGATCTTTAAGATAAATCTTAATGAAATAGATATTCATTGGGATAAATAGATGGAGAAAAATACTATGTTCATGGATTGCTCTCAAAGACTCAAAGTTTCTAAGAAGCCGGTTGTCCCTAGATCAATACATATCTTCAATGCAATTCAAATGAAAATCTTCGCAGTTGTGTATGTTTGAAAATTGACTACCTGATTCTAAAATTCTTCTATAAGTGCAAAAGATCTAGAATGATTTCAAAAGTCTTGAACAAGAGAAAAAAAGTTCAAGAATTTATGTTACCAAATATTAAGACTTACTATATAGCTATAGTAGAAAAGACAGCATAGCGTTTTTGTAAAAATAGATAAACAGAAAATTGTATCTGAATATAGTCCAGAAACTGGTTCATAATATATACTGGTAACTAATGGGAAAAAAGGTGTTACAACAATTAAATCAAAGAAAGTATGCTTTTTTTCCATAAATGATGCTAGGAAAATTTGTTATACTTGATGAATGAATTGAACTTCGACTCCTATAATTATAATTTTAGAATTATATTATAATACTTTATATTTATAATTACTTAGATATGTATCAGGAAAAAATAATAAAGTGTCTAGACAAAAGAAGAATATATCCTATGACTCTGTGCCCCAAGCCATTGAGATGATTGTATATAGTATATTGTATCAAGGTTTCAGGTGAAGAAAGTCACTTGACCAAGACTTTCTTGAGGGCAGACTGCATTGATGAAGGAGGTGGGGGAAGGGTGTATAAAAGCTTTGTCTCTTAATCCCAGGTTGGGGCAAATCTGAAGCTTTACTGCTCACAATCATGTAAACTGACACCTTTTGCGCTCACCTCTCTCTGCTAATCCTACTT
Source organism: Arctocebus calabarensis (assembly GCA_963573935.1). NCBI lineage: Eukaryota > Metazoa > Chordata > Mammalia > Primates > Lorisidae > Arctocebus > Arctocebus calabarensis. Next base: position 18,387 of record CAUYON010041365.1, on the reverse strand, counting down.
TGTTTTTTTGCCTCAATGGTGTTGATCCTGAGAGCCCTTCCTAATAAACTTTCTACCTACTAACCTCCTTCTCAGAGTCCATTTCCCAGGAAAAAGGATCGGTACCAGTGATATTTAAGATAAGTAAAACTTGGGGAGATATTTTTAAAAATTATTCTATTAGATTTTCATTGATGTTTTAGAGATGTCTTATAATTATAGTAGTTTTGTATAATGGGGAAGAGTCCAAGCCCTAAATTCAAGCCCAAGTTCTAGCATGCACTGCCTGTGTAATCTTGCATATAATTCCGACGTTTAAGTATATTCATTTCTAACAGAGATATTAATAGAATATATCTCATAAGGTTTCTATGAGAACTAAATCAATTAATATTTGTAAAGTGCTCAAAATAGTTCCTGGCACAGGGTACATTGTTATTGCCAATGGCAAGTGACACTGTGTTACAATAAAATGCTATTAAGCAAATAATTATACAGATGATAAAAAGGTATGCCCCAAACTGTGAAGGTAGTATAAAATTAACTAAAATCTGAAGAGCCTTTTTTGATAGAAATGTTGAAGAAGAGTAGAATATATAAATGATTAAGAATATCAAAAGGAACACAAAGGTTGGATAATTTTAAATATATAGATATAGGTCTGACTATATATATATAAATGGAAGTCTGCTCTTCCATAAGAAATCCTTTTTTAGAAAACTGGTATTCACTAAGCTACCAAAACTACTTAATCAATGAGTAATTTAGTTCCTATAAAATTAAAACTACTTGTTTCATAATTGCTTCACCTGGTAAAAAAAAGGATTTCATGAGAAAAATAACTTTTCTTAATTTTTATTTCATTAATACTTTTAATGGCATATAATGGCAATGCACTAGATTGTACTTCTTAAAAAACTGAAGAGAAAAGTAGGAAATAATCATTGAGTTAACCTATTTTCATCTATACAAATAATGCTAATAATAACCTGTACTTGAGTATAATTTTAATGCTTAGAAATGTTTTCATATACACAATTTTATTTATTCCCCAAATTCTCCTATTGAATAAAACTTATTTTCTTTTTTTTATATGTCCAAAATGAGTTTGAGAGAGTATAACATAGCTAGCACAGCTTATCCATGTTACAGTAAAAATCAGAATACAGATTCTCTGGCTACAAACTTACTACTCAATCCCCACACCTTGGTTATGTTCCTAAGATTCTAGGTCAAATTTTACATCTATGTGTAGATTTGTGAAGTAGCTCCTTATTTGCTAATTAAGAGAATATAATGTTAACTCTCCTTTCTTTTTAAGTGTTATAGTCAGAAGACCTAGGAATACATTACAGCTAGAAATATTTTTTTCTCAAAAGTTTAATATAGAATTTGCCTCAGTGACATTTGATTGCTTCTTATTAAAAGTGAAACAAAATCACTGCAAGTCTATTATAAATTTACCAGCGTGACAGAACAATGTCCTCTGAGATCACAATTCACCTATACTCCTGTCTCATTTTTGGTTATTCGGCCTAATTAAATCTGTAGATAAGATTAAGTTTCAAAGTGAAGACATGGCAGGTTAAGATTCTTCACTGACAGGAGGCTCCTTTTTCTCCCCCTTCCTGTCTAGTTCTTGTCATCAGTTTTGGAAGATAACAAAAGGAACAGAGAACTTGCTAAAAACAAAATGAAATACTTAGCTTAGTACAAAAACTCATTCTAGGGAAAAAAAATTCTAGAAAAATATATTTCCTATATATTTCCAATGGGAAAAAATGATATCAATGGCTAGAGGTCTAGTCTAGGTCAATATCCAAATGTGTACATATGTACATATATATATAATTTTATTAAAGAACTTCATAAGTGTATACAACAAAATTCTGAAAGAAAGTAATATGAAGAAAGTTTATAGAAATAATTTGTATCCTTGTCTTTTTGTCATACGTAGACCAAAATTTTGGTAAAGTCAAGTTGAAACTGAGATGGTAAACAGAATGGTTGCTATCATGAAATAAAGCAGTATTATTCTGACTTCAGGAACATATACTGGTCTAGTCAGCTGTCCCTGGTTCTTCCCTTAATACCCAGAATTTAACTGAAATGAATGAAATGCATTGTCACATCATATGGTGAATTAGAGGGTACAAGTTTCGGAGCTCCATGATGAATCAGTTCATTAGAGAGTAACATTTACAAAGGTATATTTCATGGCCTGATACATATTTAAAATATATATACTTTCCTTTATGTGTACATATACAGCCTTAGAGGAAAGAAAAACCTTGGGAAATCCTGATGTAAAGTAACATTTTTTAACCCAGTAGTTTCCAAATTCATTTCAGCATAGAATTTAAGTTGTTTTTTTTTTGTTTGGCTTTATCTTGTTTGTTTGTTTGTTTTATTTTTTACAACACATTTAGGTTAAAATTAACACACTGGTCAAGGACAAGATAATCTTTTCAGTTCTTAAATATTCACCAAACAATTGTTCTATGTTAATGTAGGAAGATTTATTTTTGAGGGTGCAAATGCTTTTTATGGTATGTGATAGTATCCCTAGAGATAATTTTTATTTTATGACCAATGGTACACCAATGTCTCTAAAAATGCCAATAGCAATATAAGAAGCAAAGCTCTCATTTCTGTTGCACTATTAATGTCTATGTTCCCCACATCAGGAGGAGAACCCCCTAGGACTAAGTTGTAGCGTATAAGAATATCACAGCAAACAACAAGTTTCTGGGAAATAAATAAGTCCCTTTGCAGATGTTATTGTATGTAGCAGCAGGGAGAATATTTTATTTTATTTATTTTTTATTTATTTATTTAATTTTATTATTATTTTTTGAGACAGAGCCTCAAGCTGTCACCCTGGGTAGAGTGCCATGGCATCACAGCTCACAGCAACTTCCAACTCCTGGCTTAAGTGATTCTCTTGCTTCAGCCTCCCATGTAGCTGGGACTACAGGTGCCCGCCACAATGCCTGGCTATTTTTTGGTTGTAGCTGTCATTGTTGTTTGGCAGGCCAGGGCTGGATTAGAACCCGCCAGCTCTGGTGTATGTGGCTGGCGCCTTAGCCGCTTGAGCTACAGGCGTTAAGCCTGAGGAGTACATTTTAAACTGTCATATCCAGTAACAGGCAGGGCATGCACTGTTTATCTTAAAAAACAAGCCACAGCAGAAACTAGATAAAGCAATAAGGAATCCAGAAAAACAAAAAAACTGGCTTAAATTTGAAGACCATTTAAAGACAGTAAGAACAATATAAACTATAATTAATAAAGTACATTTAATTTCTGTTTTTCAAGCTAAAATACTTAAAACTGGGATACAGATGTTGTTCTCTATGCTACATAAAAAGTGCATTATGTATAATTACTAACTGAATTATTTACAATAAAAGTACTGCTACTGGGAGCTTTATATTTTATCTTGTAAATATGGACTTTATTGAAATTTATAAATACTGTGTTTTAAAATATTAAGGAAATGAATGGCAATAAAAAGGTTTAAATATTATAAAAATGTAGTTCTCCTCGAATTTGTCTATATGTTTGATGTAATTGCAAGCAAATTATTTTTGGAATATTATTGAAACTTGATAAAAAGTTATTATAATTTTTTTCTAGGAGGATAACTAGATAAGAAGAAATAAATGCTTTACGTCACTGGAGAGAAAGAAATAGACTAAGAAAACAGAAGTGTGTGAATTAAACTCAATGGCACTAGCACGAGATCTGAAATGCAGATGCATTGAACAGAATATATAGATCTAAATATTGAATAAGTGATATTGCAAATGAAATAGCAACAGAATGATTATTATTATTCAACAGAAGATTAAAAAGTGGATAATTAAATGCAAGGGAAATCAAATTAGATTATCATTACATAACAAAAAAGCAAAATATAAATGAGTTAAAGAAGTAAATGAAAATCTCAGCTAACTACCTATGATTTCCTCCTCATAAAAAAAAAAAAGAAGCGGAAGAAAAGAGATATAGATGAATTGTCAATTGATTTCACAGTGTGGAAAGACATTGAAAGTGTAGAATTAACAGAAATATTTTAAATGGCTGATGTATTTAATGGATAAGTAAAATAAAGTGTAAAAAGACAAATAGAAAATTATTTAGCATTAAGACAGTTTTTACTTTTTTGCTATCATAAACAAAGCAATATCAAATTTTTATTCCATAGCACAAAGGTAAAACACTGTGTTTTTGTGCACACAGTAACCATATAGTGATTATTTCTTTAAGAGATCTCATGAAAATTGGCATTACTGGGTCAAAAGGATGACAATTTCAAAGTTTCTTTGTATATTACACATATTACTTCCTAGAAACTATGAAATAATTTTTATTCTCAATTTTATGAAAGGAACATTAGCACTGGTAGTTTCATTTAAACAAACAAAGCAAACAATAATACCCACAATTAAAGAATGATAAAGAAAATTTATAAGAACATTGTTTAAATCAACATCTTTTTAATTATTCAGTATACTAAACATATTTTCAACAATTCTTGGACCATCTTTACTTCCTCTTTAATGAACAATTGTTCATATTGCTTTTAGTGGATTACAAAGAAGCAGAAAGCAAAGATTTTGAAGTGAGACACAAGGAGGTTCAGTTCTGTCATTAAACAACTGATTTTTTTGACTTGCACTCTTTCTTAATTGAATGAGAATAATAACAACATCTATGCCTTGGAGGTGTTGTATTAAAAGACGTGAATTAGTGAGATTTAGGATACTAATATAAATGATTACAATAAATATGAAAGAAAGTCATTAACTCATTTTTATTGAGGTATCAGTAGTGGTTACTGATTTCAATTAGTATTTTTGTATTAATTATATTAAGATAATTCACATTTTATCACATTTACCATAAGTATTTTTTTGTAATTTAGGAAGGTTATTCTTTTTAAGCAAATTCATAAGGTTTGAGCTTTAGATTTTTAAGCAACTTTATTATTTCTTAGACCTTTTCCTATTCATCAATATGCTGGTAGGATGGTTAACATATAGAAGAAAAAGATATAACACCCTGCAATAAATTTGCAACATATCAGTAGCTTCGCCAAGCTATACTTAGTTTTTGTAAGTAATCAGGAGATTTAACACATTAGTTATTTATAATTTTCTGAAATCTTCCTTGACTCACACAACTATGTATTAAATGGTATGATATTCAACCATTCAACATTTCAAAGGTAAAATATTTCATAAGTTTTACCTTTGTGCTATGGAATAAAAAACAATACAAATGTAAGAAAAACACACATGTATATACATATATATGTATATTCACATACACATACATATGTGAAGTTATAATATCCATGTTTTTGTATAAACTTACTAAAATTTATTACAACATTTTAAAATTATATTTTAACTTGTATTAAATATTTATTAAGATGATAGACATATACGTCATCATCTCTGAAATGCAGCAGCATATACAACAACAGAAAATAAGAGAATTCCTTCCTGTACCTTGTATTTGATTCATAGCACTCAATCGGAAAGCAGATGTTTCTTCCATGAAACTATCCCAGCAATGGTCAATAACAAGATGTCTGGGATACTGTTGACCTAATTAAAAAGTAAAGAGGTATTACACTTCAGTGTCACATTGAAGAAGACAAACAGCAGTGGAGATGGAAATAGAATCAAAATTATCTTCTAATGGCAAACATCTAAGATGAATATATTTCAAAGTGTATTTTAAAATGAGATTTAAGTAGTATTTTTTGAAGGATATATCCAACATTAAGAATAATTTCAATAATTATATTAATAGCATTAATAATAAATAACAATTAATGTCATTAATGATATTTTATATTAGAAATTATACAATCAACAAGTAAATTCTTGAAATGCTAATTTAAACTATCCAAATAACAGCTATTATTGAGAGCCTATTAGAGCTGAGCCTAAGTCTAAAAATGCCTTATAGTACTTAATACAATTGGCCTTCCATATTCCTGGGTTCCATATCTGTGGATTGAACCAATGGAGGATTAAAAATATTCAAAAAGAAGAATGATGGTTTCGTCTGTACTAAACAGGTATAGACATTTTCTTATCATTATTCCCTAAATAACAGAAAATAACAACTCTTTATATAACATGTACACTGTATGAGGCATTACAATTCATCTAGGGATGATTTCAAATATACAGGAAGATGTTGGTAAGTCAAATGCAAATACTACATCATTTTGTATGAGGTACTTGTGCATCTGTGAATTTTGGTATTCATGGCTGGTCCTGGAACTGAAACCGAAAGGCAACTGTATATACATGTGAATGAATATACAGCATTTATGCAATGTTAACAGTAAGTTTAAACAAATTGAGTGAGAACATATATTCTTTTTTTTTTTTTTTTTTGAGACAGAGCCTCAAGCTGTCATCCTGGATAGAGTGCTGTGGCATCACAGCTCACAGCAACCTCCAATTCCTGGGCTCAAGCGAGTCTCTTGCCTCCGCCTCCCAAGTAGCTAGGACTACAGGCGCCCGCCACAACGCCCGGCCATTTTTTGGTTGCAGCCATCATTGTTGTTTGGCAGGCCCGGGCTGGATTCGAACCCGCCAGCTCAGGTGTATGTGGCTGGCGCCTTAGCCCGTTGAGCCACAGGCGCCGAGCCCGAACATATATTCTTTATAAAAACAGATAAACTCTGTTGACATTAAATATGAGTTGACAGTGCTACATGCTTGTATTTTATAAACAAACATACGTACTTTAAAGAGAATGCTGAAAAATATTTATTAATAGAAGTGTGTGATAAAAAGAAAAGAAATGTTTTGAGACCACATGTAAAGAATAGTGTTTCTAAAGCCTTCTGACAACCTGCATGGGAATAACTTGTGATGCTAGAGCCTAACCCCAAGTCTAATGAATCAGAATAACTCAGTGTGGAGCTGGAAATCTGAATTTTGATAAGATACCAATTACTACTTTCTGAGCTTTGGGAGTTACTAATCTATAATCAGGTATCTAAAAAGAAAATAATTGCAAGCAAGTAGACTCTCAGATCATTCCTTTGAAAAGTGGTTATGATTATTTTACATCTATCTTTTCTTAGTAAAAAAGTTAACTATTTATTACAAGCAAAATAAACTGAGACAAATAATCTAATTAAACTAAGGTATAAACAGATTATAAACATATCTGTTATCCCAACTTCCCTGTGCTAAAATCTCAAGTTTCCCAGTACTGTTCCTTTATGAACTCAAATGTTTAAAAAGTTGAATGTCTGAGTTTGGGGAAGATTTTGAAGTAGTAGGAGCTTTTTAAAAATGATTTATCTCTTATCTCACACTGATTGGCAATTTGCAATGAATACTACATATTTAACACAAATATTTACTCAAGTCCGGATGTGCTTTATATAAAATTCAGAGAACTTCCAGGGATAAGATTTTCATAAACTAATTCTAATTCTCGTGAAATGAAATGCATTTGATGTTTCCTCTCCACATCCCATGTGATTAACTGATCATAATTATGTTATATTGTGTGTTTTAGTACTTTACTGTTGGAGAATACCATGGTCATAATTAACCCAAAGTCAACAAGAACTCATCACTATACTTTGCGTACATTGATCAACCCGAAAATGGTATGCAAATTCTTATTCAGTATTATTTTGTTTTACTCTTGAATAAACTAATGTCTGAAATAGAATTTGCTTTTATTTAAGCATTTGAATCATATGACTAATATTGCACTTAAATTTGGGTTAAATAAAAAGATCGAATAATTTCTAGGCTACAACTATTTTAGTAAAAAAGTAATCAAAACAGCTACTTTGTATCTATTAATAACTGCTTCATTTATTTGTGCAACTTTTAGGTATACAATCCATACTGAGAATTCACAAGTAGATATACAAAATGATACTGCGTATATGCATGTGTGTGTATGTTTATACACATATACATATTTTTTTCTCCAAAGGGGAGATAATTTTGGAATGTGCATACGAAGTTGTTCAGCACAAAACAGATGCTCAATGAAGAGTCAGTGAATGAATATTTAACTCCTGCCTTATCAACATGTGTGCCAACATAGAAATACCATTTTAAAAAGGAATAAAGCTATCAATTACAGTAACCTCTGTCATTAACAAGCACAGCAAGCAGAAAGTTTGAAATATGATCATATGAGCAAGGGCACCACAGCTGATGGATGGAGATGTGTTCTTAAATTTGCAATACATGTATATCAAGCCCTTAATTCATATTGTTTCAATTTGGGCCCTTGCTTTCCATTTATGGCTACTCTCCCTTTCTCCACCTTTATTACCAAATGAGCAGGACATAAACTTGAAAGATGGGATCTCAGGCAGGGGTCATAGTTACCTAACAGTTGGACATGATGTGTTCAAGACTCCTTTCCACCATTTACTCATTGTGTGGCTTTGAAGAATTCCTTAATCTGAGGTTCTGTATCTGAAGTGCACAAATACGGACCTCCAAGAGTTTTTTTAAAGATTGGATAGAGTCATGTTTAAAGACCTCAAATGTGGTACATAGTGTGATGGTAACTATTTGAAAGCTTTTCTGCATCCTGCTCCTTGTGGGTTCATTAATGCTTGCTCTGGAGATATCTTTATTATCCTCAGGTGTTTAGGTCATATCCTTTCTAGTCACCCTATCTTATTCGCCTTTGGAAATTGGCATGGATTAAGATATGTATGGACTCCTGAAACATGATCTGTACACCTTGCCTTGCATAATGTTCAACTGAAAGTGCTTTCAAATTTTTCCTTTCTCTCTGTTGTTATAGTTTGCATGTGTCCGTGCCTTGAGAATTCTAACACAGAAGATAAGACAGAAGTCCAAGAAACATTGAGAAAGCTAGTATAATATTACAAGATTATCATGTCTTGGGGTAGGCTATTTATGCAGCTATCAAAGCCTTGGAAATAATACAAACTACTATCCTTTTTGGCATATACGTGAACTTCATTCCCTTCTCCTCTCCTCCCCTTCCCACTTCTTCCTTAGCCCCCCTCAACCTCTCCCATGCCATTTCCTCCTTTTCTTTTCTTCTCTTTCTCTTTCATAGATATATGAAATACATTGTATATACATATAGTTCCAAATTCACTATTTTTCCAAGAGGGCAACATTTTTAGAATTTCACACACATTATCAAACTTCTAGATATCCCAGTTCTCCAATGTCTTTTCTCCTGTTGATACCTTGGCTATTCCTAGTTTTACCACCTCTCTCCTTTGGCATTTAAAGGATCTACTACCTACCAATTTATCTACACGCACATATGCTTTATCTTACCTCTGCCTGTCCGAAGGTAGAAATGTGTTTATACACATGTGCCAGTCTCTTACATCTTAAATTACTAACTTCTTTGAGCTCACATTCAACTTTTACTAAACTCTGCATACCTCTTCTCATCACAGCCAAAGTTCTCATGAGGATATTTTATATGAGATGAAATTACTTTCTTAATTTTTAAAATTATTTCATAGAAAGAGCATGAAGAGATAATCAAAAAAGCAAAACTCCAATGGATAAACTATAAAGTATTCAGCTTCAACATTGTGGAAAATATAATAAATTTGCAATGATTATAAAATACAATTTTCTTCTAACCAGATTGATGGAGATTAAGGGCATCATGTTACTGTTTGGGGTTTGCAGGAAAAATAGGTAATGTACTTCCAATGAATTATAATGATATAATCATTCTGGAGAGAGAGTTAGTCATTTATATTACATATACAAAAATAAACACATGTATAACTTTAGCCCCACAATTGTGCTAGTAGTAATTTTAGTAGAAGCAGTAATAATAGTTGAAAAGACAGACTGGTAATGTCCAATATTACATGTATTTCAGGAAACTCATGATGAGTTTAATTTTTCTTTCACTCATATTATTTGTTCATTTAATACAAAGAGATCAAATTCTTCAATATAACTTAAAAACATATCATGAAAAAAAGACAAGTCTGGTTGGAGCCAAAATGTAATCAAAATATGCCATCTTATTAAAGGTAGAGTATTAATGTCTTTATATAGTGATCAAGGAAATGCCATGAAGGATATCTGTAATAGTATGATCAAAATATTTCTGAATGTATATGAATCGTGCCCTGTGATTGCACCAATGTACATAATTATGATTCAATAAAATTATTTAAAAAAAAAGAATATATATATATATAGCCAGAAATCTATCATTAAGGAAAAATTAAAGAAAATAAATTAATGAGTGAAAGCATATTAGTATAAGTAATCTAGACTTACATATGATAGATATGAGCCAATAGAGATACAAACTTTTTTTGCAATGTTGATAATACGGTCAAAGAAATTACATACTCCAAGATGAGAAAAGAAATAGAATGCTATTCTTCTTGAAAATGAGCTTGTCTTCATTTTTTAAGTTTTATGAAATGGAATGGGGAGAGATAAAATATCATTAAAAAGTTCAAAGCACAGTAAGTATATTCTTTTTTTTTTACTTGTTTTTTTAATCAACATAATTTAAGTGTACCATGGAAGTTTAACTATAATTTTGAGGGTACTGTGAGATAAAAAAAAAAGGTGGGAAAACACTGGGATAGAGGATATATTAGAAAAGAAAACTAATAAAAGGAGTTCTAGAGAGGTTATGCTAGACCTCAGGGGACAGGATCAAAGTAAGATAAAAAAGCAACAGGTAACCCAATAAATCAACTTGGATATCAATATAAAATGTTTACAGCTAAGGTATCAAATTAGTCTAATTGACATATTGACATATTGTAGTAATGGTAATAATACTCTTATGACAAGCTTTATTGATGAAATTCAGTGAGATCACTGTAATTCATATGTCTGCTTATTTAGTAACATTTACTCTTATTTCCACTGAAATAACTTAGAAATAAAAACTTCCTTTTACTAATAGGCAGATACAGGTGCCTCAAATAGGTTTAGCTGAATTCTTACAAGTGTGGAAATTTGTGATATGGTAAACAACTCTTGAAATAATTCCAAACAAAACTAAAGACTAGCTTCTCCCATTTACATGGAATTTTGCATCTCCTGGTAATCTCAATGGTTACTAAAATATGTAATAAGACTCTGGATTTCTATGTAAAGTTAAGCTTGATTCCAAAATCACTGAAGGCTTAACAGGTTTTATACTTACAATTATGTTTAGTGGGACATTGCAAAATAGTGCAGAAAATGGCATAGGCTTATTTTATGCAAAGTCTGTTCCAGCATTGCAGAACATCTGGGATACTTTGCCAGTATTCTCTGAATGCTTGTAGTTCTCTCTAATCCTTGCCACAAATGGTGCTGGGTGAATTGGCTGGCGACTTGTAGAAGACTGAAACTGGACCTACACCTTTCACCATTAATAAAAATTGACTCTTTTGGGCATTCCATATCAAATGGAACTGCATTTAATTCTTTTGGCTAATATCATAATAAAATTTACTGCTTAAAAAAAGTGAAAAAATAAATAAATAAAAAATAAAAATTGACTCTCATGGATAAAAGATTTAAACTTAAGACATGAAACTATAAAGATTCTTGGAGAGAGTGCAGAGGAAACCCCTGAAGAAATAGGCTTTGAGGGTACTGTGAGATAAAATATTTTATGAGGACCCCCCACAGCAATTGAAGCAACACCAAAAATACATTACTGGGATCTGATCAAACTAAAAAGCTTCTGCACAGCCAAGAACACAGTAAGTAAAGCAAGCAGACAGCCCTCAGAATGGGAGAAGATATTTGAAGGTTATGTTTCTGACAAAGGTTTAATAACCAGAATCCACAAAGAACTCAAACTAATTAATAAGAAAAGAACAAGTGATCCCATTTCATTGTAGGTAAGAGACTTGAACAGAAGCTTCTCTGAAGAAGACAGGTGCATGGCCTACAGACACATGAAAAAATGCTCATCATCTTTAATCATCAGACAAATGCAAATCAAAATCACTTTGAGATATCATCTAACTCCAGTAAGAGTGGCTCACATAACAAAATCCCAAAACTACAGATATTGGAGTGGATGTGGAGAAAAGGGAACAAATCTGCACTGCTGGTGGGAATGCAAGCTAGTATGTTCCTTTTGGAAAGAAGTTTAGAGAACACTTAGGGATCTAAAAGTAGACCCGCCATTTGATCCTGTAATTCCTCCACTAGGTATATATCCAAAAGACAAAAAATCACATTACAACAAAGATATTCACACCAGATTGTTTATTGAAGCTCAATTCATAATTGCCAAATCACAGATAAAGCCTAAGTGCCCATCGACCCATGAATGGATTAATAAATTGTGGTATATGTATACCATGGACTATTATACAGCCTTACATAAGATGGAGACTTTACCACTTTTATGTTTACATGGATGGAGCTGGAACATATTTTTCTTAGTAAAGTATCTCAAGAATGGAAGAAAAAGTATACAATGTACTGAGTACTATTATGAAACCAATTGATAATCACCCACAATTTCATATGAAAGATAAAACACAACTATAGCCCAGGATAAAGGATGGAAGAGGATGGGGACGCGAGGGGGGGTGGTGGAGGTTGGATGGAGAGAGGATAAAGAGTGGTACAATACCTGTGATGCATATTGCAATGGTACATGCCAAATCTATTAAGTGTAGAGTATAAATCTCTTAACACAATAATTAAGTGAGGTGAGGGCCATATTAACCAGTTTGATATAAGCATTCCAAATTGTATATAAAATCAGCACATCACATTGTACCCCATAAATGCATTCATGTATAAAAAAAAGATGTAAAAAAAAAAAAAGAAAGAAACACTCCAACACACTTCCAAGTGCTTAGTGGGTGCAGAGAAAGGAGTGGCCTACTTCAGCTTAGAATCCACTTCCTGACCATTAGAATGCAAGGCTTGAGTGCAGAAGGCAATATTACCTTTCAGTTTTTCAAATTCCCTACAACAAGAACAAGACAAAAATTCATATCTCAACAGGCCATAGATTGTCTCATTTCATAAAGCATAGAAATAGTGAAAGAAACAATGGAAACCTCTGGACTTCATGTCAAGTTAAGTGTACTGAGAAAGAATTAAGCATTCTTATCCCTTCCAACTTATTTACCCATTCCTACATTCACATTATGGACTCTACCATTACCTACAACTGTGCTGCCACCAAAAGCATTGCTTCAAATAAATCATTCTTAAACACTCTAACCCTTCCAGCTAGCTTAAAGCACCCTCATCATGAGCATTAAGTTAACCCCCCCAATTCTTCTTGCATTCAGTCCATTGACTTCTTTCCTCTCTCTCTATTGATCAGCCTTCAACCTTCTTCACTGCCCTCTTTATCCAGCTTATATTCCACATTCTGTCACAGCAGTAACAATACTGTCATTATCCTAATCTTTTTTACCCATTTGTTTGACATTGCATTTATCTGGAAAAACTGAGCAAGAGTTTTACTTCAAAATCTACCTTTTCTCTCCCTGCTATGATGAATCCCAGGGACACAGAAAAAAATCCTAAAATAGCAAAAATTTGTAGTACAATAAATTCATGGTCACAGATACTAAATAAATGAATCCTCAGTACTGCCAAGCATACCTATTATGTTCCTCTTCTCAACTGATTCTTCTATTCTCTTATGTCAAGCATGGTCACTTTCCTTCAGAGCTCTGACCCCAAGACCCCTTTTCTCTATATAAGATCATCTTAATTCTTCCTTCACAAGGAAATAGGTGCCACCAGATAAAAGGTTCCTCAGTTTCTGCCAATCACATGCTACAAACCAAGCTATATCTATATCAGTCTTGTCTTTCTTCCTTCTAATTACATTACAGGTTTCCTTCCTTTAGTAGAAATAGTCTATACAAAAAAAATTCTCTCTAAAAGTGTTTCCTCTGCTCCTTGTATGTACTTTTGTATCTATAGTCACTTCTGAATGCATTCAAATCTATTTCACATTTTCACTACTCCACTCAAATAATCTTTGTCCATGTCACCAATTGCTATCCACTGAGCTCTGTCTACTCCATTTACTTTGGAAGAGTTGGTTTAACTCTGAGCTTTAGCTTTTTCATTGATAAAATTAAAATAATAAGATCTGTTCTATATTGTTGATGTGAAGATGAAATGATACAATATAAATGGATTTTTTTATGTTACTAACTATCAAATTGCATTAATTTATTATAAATTAAATTTGAAGACCATTGCAGATTTACAAACAAAAGTATATAAGTACCCGATTCTTTTTAATTCCACAAATACCTAACGTCCCAAAGTAACATGTAAACAAACCCCTGTGCTGCTCGATGAAATCCTCCCAATCTCTATAACAAACTAAATGGTTCTGGATCTAGTATATGTTTTTCATGTATGTTATGGTTTCATTCATTATTTTGTATTACTAATGTAGCAAAGAAGAAATTTTTTTCAGCTACTGTATTTATTTAAAACAAATTCACAAGTTCAAGCACCTGTCTTCAGAAAAGCCAGTAGCATTTGTTGGAAACATATTCAAGTAAGATTTAGCCTAAGCCCTTAATACCTTCCCAAACAGCCATGCAGCTAAACAACCCTTAGGAGATGTTAACAAGGGAGAAGATCACGGAGCAAGTCGCACTTTTCCCCCTGGATAACAGAAACAAGGTAAAGCAAATCTAGATCTTTTTGAACGAATGGCTATCATGTTTAATACACTTGGAGCTCTATAAAACTAGAGTCACTATCATATATGCTTATCTAGATATGTACTTCTTATTTTTTAATAAAGTTTCTTGCTTGCTTCAAAACTTAAGGATAATCTTTTTCCTGATCAGCCATTTCAAGGGAACAATAAATAAAGTAGAAAAGGATGAATTGTCTTGCATATTTCTGTGTAAGAACAAAAAACATTTATACTTTGAGAGGTTCAGAAAATTCACTGTATGGAATGAACAGCTTATAGACACTATCTGTGCAATTTTTCTTGGCTGGGATATTTAAATGCAAGAGCTCCTCCAAAACAAGAAGCCACATATTCATTCTTATCCAAATTCTTCTCTTTCATCTATTGCAAGAAGTTTTTTCCTTTAGTTTTTCAAAGCTTTTATATGGTGGTAGATACAAGTGATTGAAACATGTATGGCCTCTTGGTAACCAGGTGTCTTTGCCAGCTTTTTTAGTGCAAATCTTTTGAGGCCCATTACTTCCCATGAGCTCAGCAAATCCTCCTAAAGGTAAATGACAGGTTCCAGTGACATTGTGACAGTCGCATTCACACTTCATTGTCTGTCACAAACTGCCAAAAGCAAATGATTTGCTTTCTGTTTCTTGTATAATATGAATAAACAGTATTTCAATGCCAATCTGCCAGGTCAATCTCCTGCATGCCACACAACATAACCTCCAATTCTATTTCATCAAAGTACTGTAGCCATTGAAGAGAAACAACATCATTAAAATCATCAAGGAAAGTTTTGCTCTGTTCTTGCACTCCTCGAGAAGAATGCCATTCTGTCATTAAACCAATACATTCATCTTTGTTTTCCTCAGTCACCAAGATATTGGAACCTCCTAACCTGAGGTCATTTGAAGTAATTTTTCCCAAAATCTCCATGTTAACAGAAAAGTACATTTCTAAGCCACACTCTTCAATGTTGTCATCTCTTACCCAGTAAGGGAGTTATAGAATCGAGTGTCAGTAGATTCCAAATCCTTAATAGTAAGTTTTTTACTTAGCATTCGCTTATAGAATAGTAAAGAGAAACCAGTAGCAACAAACTTTCCATGAAATTGTGCCATAGCAATAAAGTGACCAATGAAACAGAAGTATGAAAGATGGTCTGGATTAATGGTTGATGCTGGATTTATTTGCAAACGATATTTGTTCTTGCATGCATACTCAAAAAAGCAATACATTGGGTTCAAAACTTCATGTGAAAGCAAGAAAAACCATTCTCTTGCTAGGCCGCCATAATCAAGTCCTTCTTCTCCTCTAAATATTACATATAATGGCCTCCTCAAGTCATATGGTTTTAATGCCATAATCTGTCTGTCAGGACACATTGATCTTTACATGATTGGGTAGTGCATTAGACTGGCACAAATAACGGAAGTGAGTAAGTTTCCATCAAAAGCTGCACTCATAAGCAATTTGTGGGCCATCTTTAGTTACGGATGACTTCCCAAAGTGAGGATCTTTGAACGTTGTCATTCTTGTGTTATGATCGGCAAAGTACCTAACACCTTCACGAGTGTACCTAATTTCCTGCCCTTCTGGCAGGGGTTCTTCATTCTGCAAACCTTGAGTTCTTGGATCTTCCCACTGGGTTGTTTTTGTGTTATGATTCACAAAGTAAACCCTGTCTGTCGAATTCACTTTTTTTCCCCAGCCTGGTGGCAAAGGTCCATGTGGGTCATTTTCCACAGCTAACATGGAAGCCAAATAGAGGTATCGCTGGTTGAACTGTTGCATAGCGCCCCAATTGGTTCTGCTAAGATTGCCACAGTCAAAATTCTAGACAGATTCCATGATAGGCTGCTGCCGTGTTGTAGTTCTGGTGTTGCGATCCACCTAAATAATCCCTTCCACGATTATCAACTCTTCTTTCCCAACTTGGAGGTAAAGGTTTTGGTCTCTCCCAGTGGTAGTTTGAGAGTTATGATCCACATAGTAGGTGCTACCATGAGGATCTTTTCTCTGTTCCCACCCTAAGGGCAAAGTTTCTGGGTTTGCATTTCCAGACTGCTGCCGCACAGGTTCTGCACACCCATCTGGCTGTCTTAATTTGGCTGCTTCAAAAGCAGAACTATTTCCAGAATTAGAGGTGTCATGGTCTAATACACTTCTAACTTCAGCTCCCAATTCTGCACTGCTGGAAGGAATATATTCATCGTTGTCTGAGGAAGTCACCACTATTTCTTGAACTGGAGGATCTTTGACTATAGTACTAGTGCAACTTAAAGACAAGGCGTTTTCTTCAGACACTATTGGAGTTGCGGTGGCAGAAGCATTATCAGTTTGTGCCAATGAGGATGATTCTCCATTAACAGTGTCATTGGCAGGCTCAGATGTAAGTGGTTTGGGAGCTGGTGCATTTTTGGTCCTGGCAGCAACCTGAGATGGGGATGAAGATGTGTCATTTCCATTAACTTCATAAGAACTGGATGAGTTTTAGACCAATGTGTTTGCAGGCAGGTGGTTATCTATTCCATTAGCACCCCCAGCAGCCACCCTAGTAGTTGTCCTTGCTGAAGGCGCTCCATTTTCGTGTAAGGCATCACCATTTTGCTGTATTTCTATGGTTGGAGATGAGCTGCAGTTTGTTAGATTTTCTTGCTCAATTACCAATCCATCAAGCACAACTGTCAATTCACCAGTTTGCATGATGCCATTCTTGTTTTCCAAGGAAAGCTGTAATTGTTCTTTCACTCTTTCCAATTTTCTATTGTGTATTAACAGAGCAGTTTCAAATCTATCACTGCTTTTTCTAATAAAGCATCTGCTTTTAAAGTGTGATGACTCCAACCTCAAAATTCCACTTTTGGCGGTGGGGTCACATTTACAGTTAGTTGTCCATCCCATTTTGGATTAGAAGAACTACTGGATTTTGCTGTGTTCTTAATTTCTCCATCTACAACCACTTCTGTATATATTGCTGTTCCAAACCACTTCTTTTTTCTGTTTAGTTTGGCACTAGAAACAGTTACTTGTAACTATAATCTCCCACTGTGGTTATTACTAGTATCAGACCTTGGCGAAGCAGTGGCCATGTCCCAAAATTCAGCTAAAACAATGAATCAGGAACAGTGCTAAACACTGGAGGTACAAAGATCAGTGAGACACAGTTCCCTCTTTCAAGGAGCTCATAGTCTGGAGAGGAGACAACCAACTGCCGACAGGTGGGCAGCCACGGCAGCAGCCCCTCCTCCTGCAGCAGGCGCCCTCACCCTTCCGTGCCCAAGATCGCCATCTGGCAGCAAGGCGCAGCAGCGGCAACAGTCACCCAAGCTTTGGCCTGGCAGCCCAGGCCGTCAGCAGACACTCGGAACACGCACGCTGATTAAGCCGACACCTGACCCTACCCCTACCCCTACCACGGGCATGCACCCATAAGTGGATTTTTTAAGAAAAGTTCCTTAATGAAGTATAAATTCCATGTTATCTATTGCTAGCAGCAGCAGCAGCAGCAGCGTCATCATAGCTCACAGCAACCTCAAACACCTGGCATAAAGTCTTCCTCTTGCCTGAGCCTCCTGAGTAGCTGGGACTATAGGTGCCTGCCACTACGCCAACCTAGTTTTTCTATTTTTAGTAAAGACAGGATCTCACTCTTGCTCAGGGTGGTCTCAAACTCCTGAGTTCAAGCAATCCTCCCCAGCCTCCCAAAGTGCTAGAGTT